>BSBK01007771.1:32500-67500 GCA_027943335.1 Chamaecyparis obtusa | reverse complement strand
CGTCCGCGGGCGAGCTGGGCGTGGCTACACGTATGACCCGAATGTAATTTTTTTTTTTTTTTTTTTTTTTAACTCTGGTTTTTTCGTTCTTATCCTCGTACGGAGCCTCCTTTGTTCATTTTTTTTCCGCGAGTTTCGACCCCGCCCGGGAGCGAGCTCGGCGCCGATCCCGCCCCGCCGCTCCCCGGAGAGCTCGACCGGTTCGGTTCCGCTCGGATCGGACCCCGCCCGCGAGCGCCGCTCGGCTCGACGAGCTCGATGGGGATCCCGTCCGCGGGCGAGCTGGGCGTGGCTACACGTATGACCCGAATGTAATTTTTTTTTTTTTTTTTTTTTTTTTTTTAACTCTGGTTTTTTCGTTCTTATCCTCGTACGGAGCCTCCTTTGTTCATTTTTTTCCCGCGAGTTTCGACCCCGCCCGGGAGCGAGCTCGGCGCCGATCCCGCCCCGCCGCTCCCCGGAGAGCTCGACCGGTTCGGTTCCGCTCGGATCGGACCCCGCCCGCGAGCGCCGCTCGGCTCGACGAGCTCGATGGGGATCCCATCCGCGGGCGAGCTGGGCGTGGCTACACGTATGACCCGAATGTAATTTTTTTTTTTTTTTTTTTTTTAAAACTCTGGTTTTTTCGTTCTTATCCTCGTACGGAGCCTCCTTTGTTCATTTTTTTTCCGCGAGTTTCGACCCCGCCAGGGAGCGAGCTCGGCGCCGATCCCGCCCCGCCGCTCCCCGGAGAGCTCGACCGGTTCGGTTCCGCTCGGATCGGACCCCGCCCGCGAGCGCCGCTCGGCTCGACGAGCTCGATGGGGATCCCGTCCGCGGGCGAGCTGGGCGTGGCTACACGTATGACCCGAATGTAATTTTTTTTTTTTTTTTTTTTTTTTTTTTTTAACTCTGGTATTTTCGTTCTTATCCTCGTACGGAGCCTCCTTTGTTCATTTTTTTTCCGCGAGTTTCGACCCCGCCCGGGAGCGAGCTCGGCGCCGATCCCGCCCCGCCGCTCCCCGGAGAGCTCGACCGGTTCGGTTCCGCTCGGATCGGACCCCGCCCGCGAGCGCCGCTCGGCTCGACGAGCTCGATGGGGATCCCGTCCGCGGGCGAGCTGGGCGTGGCTACACGTATGACCCGAATGTAATTTTTTTTTTTTTTTTTTTTTTTTTTTAACTCTGGTTTTTTCGTTCTTATCCTCGTACGGAGCCTCCTTTGTTCATTTTTTTCCCGCGAGTTTCGACCCCGCCCGGGAGCGAGCTCGGCGCCGATCCCGCCCCGCCGCTCCCCGGAGAGCTCGACCGGTTCGGTTCCGCTCGGATCGGACCCCGCCCGCGAGCGCCGCTCGGCTCGACGAGCTCGATGGGGATCCCGTCCGCGGGCGAGCTGGGCGTGGCTACACGTATGACCCGAATGTAATTTTTTTTTTTTAATTTTTTTTTTAACTCTGGTTTTTTCGTTCTTATCCTCGTACGGAGCCTCCTTTGTTCATTTTTTTTCCGCGAGTTTCGACCCCGCCCGGGAGCGAGCTCGGCGCCGATCCCGCCCCGCCGCTCCCCGGAGAGCTCGACCGGTTCGGTTCCGCTCGGATCGGACCCCGCCCGCGAGCGCCGCTCGGCTCGACGAGCTCGATGGGGATCCCGTCCGCGGGCGAGCTGGGCGTGGCTACACGTATGACGCGAATGTATTTTTTTTTTTTTTTTTTTTTTTTTTTAACTCTGGTTTTTTCGTTCTTATCCTCGTACGGAGCCTCCTTTGTTCATTTTTTTTCCGCGAGTTTCGACCCCGCCCCGGAGCGAGCTCGGCGCCGATCCCGCCCCGCCGCTCCCCGGAGAGCTCGACCGGTTCGGTTCCGCTCGGATCGGACCCCGCCCGCGAGCGCCGCTCGGCTCGACGAGCTCGATGGGGATCCCGTCCGCGGGCGAGCTGGGCGTGGCTACACGTATGACCCGAATGTAATTTTTTTTTTTTTTTTTTTTTTAACTCTGGTTTTTTCGTTCTTATCCTCGTACGGAGCCTCCTTTGTTCATTTTTTTTCCGCGAGTTTCGACCCCGCCCGGGAGCGAGCTCGGCGCCGATCCCGCCCCGCCGCTCCCCGGAGAGCTCGACCGGTTCGGTTCCGCTCGGATCGGACCCCGCCCGCGAGCGCCGCTCGGCTCGACGAGCTCGATGGGGATCCCGTCCGCGGGCGAGCTGGGCGTGGCTACACGTATGACCCGAATGTAATTTTTTTTTTTTTTTTTTTAAAACTCTGGTTTTTTCGTTCTTATCCTCGTACGGAGCCTCCTTTGTTCATTTTTTTTCCGCGAGTTTCGACCCCGCCCCGGAGCGAGCTCGGCGCCGATCCCGCCCCGCCGCTCCCCGGAGAGCTCGACCGGTTCGGTTCCGCTCGGATCGGACCCCGCCCGCGAGCGCCGCTCGGCTCGACGAGCTCGATGGGGATCCCGTCCGCGGGCGAGCTGGGCGTGGCTACACGTATGACCCGAAAGTTTTTTTTTTTTTTTTTTTTTTTTTTTTTTTTTTTTTTTTTAACTCTGGTTTTTTCGTTCTTATCCTCGTACGGGGCCTCCTTTGTTCATTTTTTTTCCGCGAGTTTCGACCCCGCCCGAGAGCGAGCTCGGCGCCGATCCCGCCCCGCCGCTCCCCGGAGAGCTCGACCGGTTCGGTTCCGCTCGGATCGGACCCCGCCCGCGAGCGCCGCTCGGCTCGACGAGCTCGATGGGGATCCCGTCCGCGGGCGAGCTGGGCGTGGCTACACGTATGACCCGAATGTAATTTTTTTTTTTTTTTTTTTTTTTAACTCTGGTTTTTTCGTTCTTATCCTCGTACGGAGCCTCCTTTGTTCATTTTTTTTCCGCGAGTTTCGACCCCGCCCGGGAGCGAGCTCGGCGCCGATCCCGCCCCGCCGCTCCCCGGAGAGCTCGACCGGTTCGGTTCCGCTCCGATCGGACCCCGCCCGCGAGCGCCGCTCGGCTCGACGAGCTCGATGGGGATCCCGTCCGCGGGCGAGCTGGGCGTGGCTACACGTATGACCCGAATGTAATTTTTTTTTTTTTTTTTTTTTTTTTTTTTTAACTCTGGTTTTTTCGTTCTTATCCTCGTACGGAGCCTCCTTTGTTCATTTTTTTCCCGCGAGTTTCGACCCCGCCCGGGAGCGAGCTCGGCGCCGATCCCGCCCCGCCGCTCCCCGGAGAGCTCGACCGGTTCGGTTCCGCTCGGATCGGACCCCGCCCGCGAGCGCCGCTCGGCTCGACGAGCTCGATGGGGATCCCGTCCGCGGGCGAGCTGGGCGTGGCTACACGTATGACCCGAATGTAATTTTTTTTTTTTTTTTTTTTTAAAACTCTGGTTTTTTCGTTCTTATCCTCGTACGGAGCCTCCTTTGTTCATTTTTTTTCCGCGAGTTTCGATCCCGCCCGGGAGCGAGCTCGGCGCCGATCCCGCCCCGCCGCTCCCCGGAGAGCTCGACCGGTTCGGTTCCGCTCGGATCGGACCCCGCCCGCGAGCGCCGCTCGGCTCGACGAGCTCGATGGGGATCCCGTCCGCGGGCGAGCTGGGCGTGGCTACACGTATGACCCGAATGTAATTTTTTTTTTTTTTTTTTTTTTTTTTTAACTCTGGTTTTTTCGTTCTTATCCTCGTACGGAGCCTCCTTTGTTCATTTTTTTTCCGCGAGTTTCGACCCCGCCCGGGAGCGAGCTCGGCGCCGATCCCGCCTCGCCGCTCCCCGGAGAGCTCGACCGGTTCGGTTCCGCTCGGATCGGACCCCGCCCGCGAGCGCCGCTCGGCTCGACGAGCTCGATGGGGATCCCGTCCGCGGGCGAGCTGGGCGTGGCTACACGTATGACCCGAATGTAATTTTTTTTTTTTAATTTTTTTTTTAACTCTGGTTTTTTCGTTCTTATCCTCGTACGGAGCCTCCTTTGTTCATTTTTTTTCCGCGAGTTTCGACCCCGCCCGGGAGCGAGCTCGGCGCCGATCCCGCCCCGCCGCTCCCCGGAGAGCTCGACCGGTTCGGTTCCGCTCGGATCGGACCCCGCCCGCGAGCGCCGCTCGGCTCGACGAGCTCGATGGGGATCCCGTCCGCGGGCGAGCTGGGCGTGGCTACACGTATGACGCGAATGTATTTTTTTTTTTTTTTTTTTTTTTTTTTAACTCTGGTTTTTTCGTTCTTATCCTCGTACGGAGCCTCCTTTGTTCATTTTTTTTCCGCGAGTTTCGACCCCGCCCCGGAGCGAGCTCGGCGCCGATCCCGCCCCGCCGCTCCCCGGAGAGCTCGACCGGTTCGGTTCCGCTCGGATCGGACCCCGCCCGCGAGCGCCGCTCGGCTCGACGAGCTCGATGGGGATCCCGTCCGCGGGCGAGCTGGGCGTGGCTACACGTATGACCCGAAAGTAATTTTTTTTTTTTTTTTTTTTTTTTTTTAACTCTGGTTTTTTCGTTCTTATCCTCGTACGGGGCCTCCTTTGTTCATTTTTTTTCCGCGAGTTTCGACCCCGCCCGGGAGCGAGCTCGGCGCCGATCCCGCCCCGCCGCTCCCCGGAGAGCTCGACCGGTTCGGTTCCGCTCGGATCGGACCCCGCCCGCGAGCGCCGCTCGGCTCGACGAGCTCGATGGGGATCCCGTCCGCGGGCGAGCTGGGCGTGGCTACACGTATGACCCGAATGTAATTTTTTTTTTTTTTTTTTTTTTTTTTTAACTCTGGTTTTTTCGTTCTTATCCTCGTACGGAGCCTCCTTTGTTCATTTTTTTTCCGCGAGTTTCGACCCCGCCCGGGAGCGAGCTCGGCGCCGATCCCGCCCCGCCGCTCCCCGGAGAGCTCGACCGGTTCGGTTCCGCTCGGATCGGACCCCGCCCGCGAGCGCCGCTCGGCTCGACGAGCTCGATGGGGATCCCGTCCGCGGGCGAGCTGGGCGTGGCTACACGTATGACGCGAATGTATTTTTTTTTTTTTTTTTTTTTTTTTTTTAACTCTGGTTTTTTCGTTCTTATCCTCGTACGGAGCCTCCTTTGTTCATTTTTTTTCCGCGAGTTTCGACCCCGCCCGGGAGCGAGCTCGGCGCCGATCCCGCCCCGCCGCTCCCCGGAGAGCTCGACCGGTTCGGTTCCGCTCGGATCGGACCCCGCCCGCGAGCGCCGCTCGGCTCGACGAGCTCGATGGGGATCCCGTCCGCGGGCGAGCTGGGCGTGGCTACACGTATGACCCGAATGTAATTTTTTTTTTTTTTTTTTTTTTAACTCTGGTTTTTTCGTTCTTATCCTCGTACGGAGCCTCCTTTGTTCATTTTTTTTCCGCGAGTTTCGACCCCGCCCGGGAGCGAGCTCGGCGCCGATCCTGCCCCGCCGCTCCCCGGAGAGCTCGACCGGTTCGGTTCCGCTCGGATCGGACCCCGCCCGCGAGCGCCGCTCGGCTCGACGAGCTCGAATGGGATCCCGTCCGCGGGCGAGCTGGGCGTGGCTACACGTATGACCCGAATGTAATTTTTTTTTTTTTTTTTTTTTTTTTTAACTCTGGTTTTTTCGTTCTTATCCTCGTACGGAGCCTCCTTTGTTCATTTTTTTTCCGCGAGTTTCGACCCCGCCCGGGAGCGAGCTCGGCGCCGATCCCGCCTCGCCGCTCCCCGGAGAGCTCGACCGGTTCGGTTCCGCTCGGATCGGACCCCGCCCGCGAGCGCCGCTCGGCTCGACGAGCTCGATGGGGATCCCGTCCGCGGGCGAGCTGGGCGTGGCTACACGTATGACCCGAATGTAATTTTTTTTTTTTAATTTTTTTTTAAACTCTGGTTTTTTCGTTCTTATCCTCGTACGGAGCCTCCTTTGTTCATTTTTTTTCCGCGAGTTTCGACCCCGCCCGGGAGCGAGCTCGGCGCCGATCCCGCCCCGCCGCTCCCCGGAGAGCTCGACCGGTTCGGTTCCGCTCGGATCGGACCCCGCCCGCGAGCGCCGCTCGGCTCGACGAGCTCGATGGGGATCCCGTCCGCGGGCGAGCTGGGCGTGGCTACACGTATGACGCGAATGTATTTTTTTTTTTTTTTTTTTTTTTTTTAACTCTGGTTTTTTCGTTCTTATCCTCGTACGGAGCCTCCTTTGTTCATTTTTTTTCCGCGAGTTTCGACCCCGCCCCGGAGCGAGCTCGGCGCCGATCCCGCCCCGCCGCTCCCCGGAGAGCTCGACCGGTTCGGTTCCGCTCGGATCGGACCCCGCCCGCGAGCGCCGCTCGGCTCGACGAGCTCGATGGGGATCCCGTCCGCGGGCGAGCTGGGCGTGGCTACACGTATGACCCGAAAGTAATTTTTTTTTTTTTTTTTTTTTTTTTTTTAATTTAACTCTGGTTTTTTCGTTCTTATCCTCGTACGGGGCCTCCTTTGTTCATTTTTTTTCCGCGAGTTTCGACCCCGCCCGGGAGCGAGCTCGGCGCCGATCCCGCCCCGCCGCTCCCCGGAGAGCTCGACCGGTTCGGTTCCGCTCGGCTTGATCAGCTCTGGTCGCTAGATCACTTGACAAAATTAGGTCAACAGGCAGATCAACTCGGGTCACCAACTAGATCAACTCAGGTCGCAAACTAGATCATCTCGGGTGGCTAGATCAACTCTGCTCGCTAGTCGGTAACTCATACTGCCATAATAAATTAGGTCACTACAACGACTCTGGTCGCTCGGTCGACTAAGGTGACTCAGGTCACTGGGTGGACTTGGTCGACTCGGTCGACTCGATCGACTCGGGTCACCGAGTTGACTCAGGTAGCCAAATCGACTCAGGTCGAGTCAGTCACCTGACCGACCCGGTCGACTCGGGTCGACGCAGTCAACTTGAGTCAACTCAGTTGACTTGGATCACCGGGTCGACTAGGGTGACTTAGGTCGACTCAGCTGACTCGGTTGACTCAGGTCGACTCAAGTCGACTTGGGTTGTCGGATCTACTCGGGCCTCTAGATTGCACGGGTCACTAGATCAACTCAAGTTGCTAGCGAGATCAGCTCAGGTCACCACACAGGTAACCAACTAGATCAACTCGGGTCACTAGATCAGCTTGGGTCACCAGCTAGATCAGCTCTAGTCGCTAGATCACCTGACAAAATCAGGTCACTAACTAGATCAGCCTGGGTCACCAACCATTTCATCTTAGGTCGCCAACTAGATCAGCTTAGGTCGCTAACTAGATCAACTCAGGTCGCCAGATCAGCTCTGGTTGCCAGCCAAAAACTTTGACTGCCATAATAAATTGGGTCACCACAGCGACTCGGGTCACCAGGTCGACTCGGTTGACTCGGGTCACCAGGTCGACTTGGTTGAATCAGGTCACTGGGTCGACTCGGTCGACTCGATGGACTTGGGTCACCAGGTCGACTTGGTTGACTCAGGTCACCGGGTCGACTCAGTCACCTGACTGACTCGGTCGACTCGGGATGACTCAGTTGACTCAGGTCATCGGATCGACTCGAGTCACCAAGTTGACTCGGGTCACCGGGTCGACTTGGGTTGTCAGATCGACTCGGGCCTCTGGATCAGTACGGGTCACTGGATCAACTCAAGTCGCTAGCGAGATCAACTCAGGTCACCACACGGGTCGCCAACTAGATCAACTCACATCGCCAGATCAGCTTGGGTCACCAACCAGATCAACTCTGGTCGCTAGATCACCTGACAAACTTAAGTCACCAGCCAGATTAGCTTAGGTCACCAGCCAGTAACTCTGACTACCATAATAAATTAGGTCACCACAGTGACTCAGGTAACTGGGTTGACTCAGTCGACTCAGGTCGACTCAGTTGACTCAGGTCACCGGGTCGACTCGATCGACTCAGTTGACTCGATTCACCGGGTTGACTTAGGTTACTGGGTTGACACGATCGACTCAGTTGACTCAGGTCATTGGGTGGACTCCGTTGACTTAATCGACTCAGGTCACCGGGTTGACTCAGTCACCTGACTGACTCGGGTCGACTTGGTTGACTCGGGTCATAAGGTCGACTTGGTTGACTCGGGTCATCAGGTCGACTTGGTTGATTCGGGTCATCGGGTCGACTCGGTTGAGTCGGGTCACCAGGTCGACTCAGGTCGACTTGGGTTACCAGATCGACTCAGGCCTCTGGATCAGGATGGGTTACTGGATCAACTCAAGTTGCTAGCAAGATCAACTTAGGTCACCACACGGGTCACCAACTAGATCAACTCTGGTCGCCAGATTAGCTTGGGTCACCAACCAGATCAACTCTGGTCTCCAGATCACCTAACAAAATTAGGTCACTAGCAACTTGGGTCACTGGGTCGACTCAATTGACTCAGGTCACCGGGTGAACTCGGTCGACTCAGTTGACTCGGGTCACCGGGTCGACTCGGTTGACTCGGGTCATTGGGTCGACTCGGTCGAGTCAGGTCACCAGGTCGACTCGATCGAGTCGGGTCATCGGGTCGACTCAGGTCGTCGGGTTGACTCAGGTCAACTCGGTTGACTCAGGTCACCGGGTCGACTCGGTTGACTTGGGTCACCGCATCGACTTGGTTGACTCAGGTCACTGCGTCGACTCGGTTGACTCGGGTCATCGGGTTGACTCGGTTGACTCGGGTCATCGGGTCGACTCGGTTGACTCAGGTCACTGGGTTGACTCAATTGACTCAGGTCACTGGGTCGACTCGGTTGACTCGGGTCACCGAGTCAACTCGAATCGACTTGGGTTGCCGGATCGACTCAGGCCTCTAGATTGGGATGGGTCACTAGATCAACACAAGTCGCTAGTGAGATCAACTCAGGTCACCACACGGGTCACCAACTAGATCAACTCAGGTCACCAAATCAGATTGGGTCACTAGCCAGATCAGCTCTGGTCGCCAGATCACCTCACAAAATTAGGTCGACAGCCAAATCAGCTTAGGTTGCCAACTAGATCAATTCAGGTCACCAGATCAGCTCTAGTCACCAGCCAGTAACTCTGACTGCCATAATAAATTAGGTCACCATAGTGACTCAGGTCGCTGGGTCGACTCGATCGACTCGGGTCACCAGGTCAACTCGGTTGACACGGGTCACTGGGTCGACTCGGTCGACTCTGTTGACTCGAGTCACCGGGTTGACTCGGTCGACTCAGGTCACTAGGTCGACTTAGGTCGACTCAGTCACCTGACTGACTCGGTCGACTTGGGTCGACTTGGTTGCCTCGAGTCATCGTGTTAACTCAGTTGACTCAGGTCATCGGGTCAACTCAGTTGACTCCGGTCATTGGGTCAACTCAGTTGACTCAAGTCATCAGGTCAACTTAGTTGACTCAGGTCACTGGGTCGAGTCGGTCGACGCGGTTGACTCAGGTCACCAGGTCGACTTGGGTTGCCGGATCGACTCGGGCCTCTAGATCAAGATGGATCATCGGGTCAACTCAAGTTACTAGCGAGATCAACTCAGGTCACCACATGGGTCGCCAACTAGATCAACTTGGGTCACCAGATTAGCTTGGGTCACCAGCTAGATCAGCTCTGGTCGCCATATCAGCTTATGTCACCAACTAGATCAACTCAGGTCGCCAGCCAATAACTTTGACTGCCATAATAAATTGGGTCACCATAGTGACTCGGGTCGCTAGGTCAACTTGGTTGACTCAGGTCATAGGGTCGACTCGGTTGACTCAGTTGACTCAGGTCATTGGGTCGACTCAGTTGACTCATGTCACTGGGTCGACTCGAGTCACCAGGTCGACTCGGTTGACTCAGGTCACTAGGTCGACTCGGGTCAACTCAGTCACCTTACTAACTTAGGTAGACTTGGTTGACTTGGGTCACCAGGTCAACTTAGGTCATCAGGTCAACACGGTTGACTCAGGTCACTAGGTCAACTCTGTCGACTCAGGTCACCAAGTCAGCTGGGTCGACTTAGTCAACTCTGGTCACCGGGTCGACTCAGTTGATTCGAGTCACCGGGTCACTGGGTCGACTCGGTTGGCTCGGGTCATCGAGTTGACCAGGTTGACTCGGGTCACTGGGTCGACTCGGTGGACTCGAGTCGACTCGATTGACTCAGGTCGAGTTGGGTTGCCGGCTCGACTCGGGCCTCTGGATCGGGATGGGTCACTGGATCAACTCAAGTCGCTAGCGAGATCAACTCAGGTCACCACACGGATCACCAACTAGATTTACTCAGGTCGCCATATCAGCTTGGGTCACCAACCAGATCAGCTCTTGTCACCAGATCACCTGACAAAATTAGTTCACCAACCAGATCAGGTTAGGTCACCAATTAGATCAACTCAGGTCGCTAGATTAGCTCTGGTCGCCAGTGAGTAACTCCGACTGCCATAATAAATTGGGTCACCACAAAAACCCTGGTCGCTGGGTCGACTCAGTCAACTCAGTCAACTTGATCAACTCGGGTCACCGGGTCAACTCGGGTCATCGGGTCAACTCGGGTCACTGGGTCGACTCGGTCGACGTGGGTCACCGAGTCGACTTGGGTTGCCGAATCAACTTAGGCCTCGAGTCGACTTGGGTTGACACGGGTCGACCTAGTCGACTCAGGTCACTAGGTTGACTCAATTGATTCAGGTCACTAGGTCAACTCAGTCGACTCTGGTTTACTCGGGTCGACTCGGTCACCTGACCGACTCGGGACACCACGTCGACTCAGTCGACTCGGTTGACTCGGGTCATCGAGTCGACTCGGTTGACTCGGGTCATCGAGTCGACTCGGTTGACTCAGGTCACTCGGTCAACTCGATAGACTCGGGTCACCGAGTCGACTTGGGTTGCCGGATTGACTCAGGCCTCTGGATCAGGACGGGTCACTGGATCAACTCAAATCGCTAGCAAGATCAACTCAGGTCACCACACGGGTCGCCAACTAGATCAACTTGAGTCACCAAATCAACTTGGGTCACCAGCCAGATCAGCTCTGGTCTCCAGATGACCTGACAAAATTAGGTCACTAGCCAGATCAGCTTAGGTCACCCACTAGATCAATTCAGGTTGCCAGCTCAGCTCTGGTCGCCAGCTAGTAACTTTAACTGCCATAATAAATTAGGTCACCACAGCGACTTGGGTCACTGGGTCGACTCAGTTGACTCGGGTCATCGGGTCAACTCGGTCGACTCAGTTGACTTGGGTCACCAGGTCGACTCGGTTGACTCGAGTCATTGGGTCGACTCAGTTGACTCGGGTCACTGGGTCGACTCAATTGAGTCAGGTCACTGGGTCGACTCGGTCAACTTAGGTCATCGGGTCGACTCAGTCACCTAACCGACTCGGTCGACTCAGGTCGACTCGGATCACCGGGTTGAATCGATCGACTTGGTTGACTCGGGTCACCGCGTCAACTCAGTTGACTCGGGTCGACTCGGTTGACTCAGGTCACTGGGTTGACTCAGTTGACTCAGGTCACCGGGTCGACTCGATTGACTCAGGTCACCGGGTCGACTCGGGTCACCGGGTCAACTCGGTTGACTCGGATGATCGAGTCGACTCGGTCGACTCGGATCGACTTGGGTTGTTGGATCAACTCAAGCCTCTAGATCAGGATGGGTCACTAGATCAACACAAGTCGCTAGCGAGATCAACTCAGGTCACCACACAGGTCGCCAACTAGATCAACTCGAGTCGCCAGATCAGATTGGGTCACCAGCCAGATCAGCTCTGGTTGCTAGATCACCTCACAAAATTAGGTCGACAGCCAAATTAGCTCTGGTCACTAGATCACCTCACAAAATTAGGTCGACAACCAGATCAGCTTAGGTTGCCAACTAGATCAATTCAGGTCGCTAGATCAACTCTGGTCGCTAGCCAATAACTTTGACTGCCATAATAAATTGGGTCACCACAGCGACTCGGGTCGCTGGGTCGACTCGGTCGAGTCGGGTCACTGGGTCGACTTGGTTGACTTAGGTCACTAGGTCAACTCGGTCGACTCAGTTGACTCAGGTCACCGGGTTGACTCGGTTGACTCAAGTCACCGGGTCGACTTAGGTCGACTCGGTTGACTTGGGTCACCAGGTCGACTCAATTGACTCAGGTCATCGGGTCAACTCAGTTGACTCAGGTCATCGAGTCGACTCGATCGACTCGGGTCACTAGGTTGACTCGGTCGACGCGGTTGACTCAAGTCACCGGGTTGACTTGGGTTGCCGGATCGACTTAGGCCTCTAAATCGGGATGAGTCACTTGGTCAACTCAAGTCGCTAGCGAGATCAACTCAGGTCACCACACGGGTCGCCAACTAGATCAACTCAGGTCACCACACGGGTCGCCAACTAGATCAACTCAGGTCGCCAGATCAGCTTGGGTCACCAGCTAGATCAGCTCTGGTCACCAGATCACCTAACAAAATTAGGTCACCAGCCAGATCAGCTTATGTCACCAACTAGATCAACTCGGGTCGCCAGCCAGTAACTTCGACTGCCATAATAAATTGGGTCACCACAGTGACTCAGGTCGCTGGGTCGACTCGGTTGACTCAGGTCACAGGGTCGACTCGGTTGACTCAAGTCATCGGGTCGACTCGGTTGACTCATGTCACTGGGTCAACTCAGGTCACCGGGTCGACTTAGTTGACTTAGGTCACCAGGTCGACTCAGTTGACTCAGGTCACCGAGTCGACTCGGGTCGACTCAGTCACCTTACTGACTTAGGTCAACTTGGTTGACTCAGGTCACCATGTCAACTCAGGTCATTGGGTTGACACGGTTGACTCGGGTCACTGGGTTAACTCTATCGACTCGGTTGACTCGGGTCACCGAGTCGACTCAGTCGACTCTGGTCACCGGGTCGACTTGGTTGATTCGGGTCACCGGGTCACTGGTCGACTCGGTTGGCTCGGGTCATCGGGTCGACTCGGGTCACTGGGTCGACTCGGTTGACTCAGGTCGACTGGGTCGACTTAGTCAACTCTAGTCACCGGGTCGACTCGGTTGATTCGGGTCACCGGGTCACTAGGTCGACTCGGTTGGCTCGGGTCATCGGGTCGACTCAGGTCACTGGGTCGACTCGGTTGACTCAGGTCGACTGGGTCGACTTAGTCGACTCTGGTCACCGGGTCGACTCGGTTGATTCAGGTCACCGGGTCACCGAGTCGACTCGGTTGGCTCAGGTCATCAGGTCGACTCGGTTGACTCGGGTTGCTAGCTCGACTTGGGTTGCTGGCTCGACTCGAGCCTCTAGATCGAGACGGGTCATTGGATCAACTCAAGTCGCTAGCGAGATCAACTCAGGTCACCACATGGGTCGGCAACTAGATTTACTCGAGTCACCATATCAGCTTGGGTCACCAACCAGATCAGCTCTTATCGCCAGATCACCTGACAAAATTAGTTCACCAGCCAGATCAGGTTAGGTCGCTAACTAGATCAACTCGGGGTGCTAGATCAGCTCTAGTCGCCAGTGAGTAACTCTGACTACCATAATAAATTAGGCCACCATAAAAACCCCGGTCGCTGGGTCGACTTGGTTGACTCAGGTCACCGGGTCGACTCAGTTGACTCGGGTCATTGGGTCGACTCGGTCAACTCGGGTCACCGGGTCGACTCGGGTCATCGGGTCACTGGGTCGACTCGGGTCACCGAGTCGACTTGGGTTGCTGGATTGACTCAAGCCTCGAGTCGACTTGGGTTGACACGGGTCGACCTAGTCAACTCAGGTCACCGGGTCGACTCAATTGATTCAGGTCACTAGGTTGACTCAGTCGACTCTGGTTGACTCGGGTCGACTTAGTCACCTGACCGACTCAGTTGACTCGGGTCACCACGTTGACTCGGTCGACTCGGTTGACTCAGGTCGACTCAGTTGACTCGGGTCATCGGGTCGACTCAGTTGACTCAGGTCACTCGGTCGATTCGGTTGACTCGGGTCACTTGGTCAACTCGGGTCGACTTAATCACCTGACTGACTTAGGTCGACTTAGTTGACTCGGGTCACCAGGTCGACTCAGTTGACTCAGGTCACTGGGTCAACTCTGTCGACTCAGGTCACCAGGTCGACTGGGTCAACTCAGTCGACTCAGGTCACCGGGTCGACTCAGTCACTTGACCGACTCGGTTGATTCGGGTCACTGGGTCGACTCGGTTGACTCAAGTCACTGGGTCGACTCGATTGACTCGGGTCGACTCGAGTGACTCGGGTCACCGGGTCAACTCGGGTTGACTCGGGCCTCTAGATCAGGAGGGGTCATTGGATCAACTCAAGTTTCTAGCGAGATCAACTCAAGTCACCACACGGGTCCCCAACTAGATTTACTCAGGTCACCATATCAGCTTGGGTCACCAGCCAAATCAACTCTTGTCGCCAAATCACCTGACAAAATTAGTTCGCCAGCTAGATCAGGTTAGGTCGCCAACTAGATCAACTCGGGTTGCTAGATCAGCTCTGGTCGCCAATGAGTAACTCCAACTGCCATAATAAATTAGGTCACCACAGAAACCCCAGTCGCTGGGTCGACTCGGGTCGACTCGATTGACTCGGGTCATTGGGTCGACTCGGTCAACTCGGGTCACCGGGTCGACTCGGTTGACTCAGGTCATCAGGTCGACTTGGGTCACTGGGTCGACTCGGGTCACCGAGTCGACTTGGGTTGCTGGATCGACTCAGGCCTCAAGTTGACTTGGGTTGACACGGGTCGACCTAGTCTACTAAGGTCTCCTGGTCGACTCGGGTCGACTCAATCGATTCAGGTCACTGGGTCGACTCAATCACCTGACTGACTCGGTCATCTCAGGTCACCATGTCGACTCGATTGACTCTTGTCATCGGGTTGACTCAGTTGACTCAGGTCACTGGGTCAACCGATTGACTCAGGTCACTGGGTCGACTCGGTCACCACACGGGTCACCAACTAGATCAAGTTAGGTAGCTAGCGAGATCAACTCAGGTCACCACACTGGTCCCCAACTAGATCAACTCGGATCGCCAGATCAGCTTGGGTCACCAGCCAGATCAGCTGTGGTCGCCAGATCAGCTTGGGTCACCACATTGACTCAGGTCGCCACATTACTTGGCCAACTCGGGTCACCAGCCAGATCAACTCAGGTGACTCGGTTGACTCAGGTTATCGGGTCGACTCGGGTCGACTTGGGTTGCCAGATCAACTCGGGCCTCGAGTCGACTTGGGTTGACTTGGGTCACCAGGTCGATGCGGGTTGTCAGGTCAACACGAGTCACCGGTTCGACATGGGTCGCCAGTTTGACACGGGTCACTGGGTCGACACGGGTCACTGGGTCGACGCGAGTCACTGGGTCGACGCGGGTCACTAGGTCGACGCAGGTCGCTGGGTTGACTCGGGTCGTCAAGTTGACTCGGGTCGCCGGGTCAACTCAGGTTATTGGATCGACTCGGGTCTCTAGATCAGGACAGGTCACTTGATCAACTCGGGTCACCACATGAGTCACCAATTAGATCAACTCAGGTCACCAGATCAGCTTGGGTCACTAGCCAAATCTGCTCTGGTCGCCAAATCACCTAACCGACTCGGGTCGCCAGCCAGATCAGCTTGGGTCACCACATCACCTGGCCAACTCGGTTCGCCAGATCAACTCAGGACACGACATCGACTCAGGTAGTTAGCTAGATCATCTCAGATCACCAGATCGCCCGATGAACTCAGGTCGGGTGGGGTCTCTAGATCGAGTCGAGTCACCAGATCAAGTCGGGTCCCGAGCCAGATCAACTCAGGTCACCACATCGACTCGGGTCACCAGCCAGATTAGGTCAGGTCACTAGATAGCCTGACCTACTTAGATCTCCAGTGAGTCTGTCCACTTTTTGAATGATTGACCCATACTCCTCTTCAAGTATTATCATAGTCAAGTCTCCGCTTCTAGCTCGACAATAAGAAGGGCGTGACTCCATGTATGGCCTGAGTGATTTTTTTTTAACTCTGGTTTTTTCATTCTTTTTGTCGTAGGGAGCCTCCTTTGTCTATTTTTTTTACAACTTTTGACCTCGCTCACGATCAAGCTAGGCCAACTCATTTAAACTTGGATCGCATAAATCTAATATGCACAATAGTAATGTTGATGAGTATGCAAACACATCAATGAAGTCATCTCAGTATGTCAAGTCCCCCAACTTAGATCACTCGAGTCGCATAAGTAACTCAGATAGCCATAATAAATTAGGTCACCATAGTGACTCGGGTCACTAGGTCGACTCAGGTCACGGGGTCGACTCGGGTCATCAAGTCAACTCAGGTTGCTGGGTTGACATAGCCGAATCGACTCAGGTCTTTGGATCGGGACGGGTCACTTGATCAACTCGTGTCGCTAGCCAAATCAACTTAGGTCATCACATGGGTCGCCAACTAGATCAACTCGGGTCGCTAGATCAGCTCTGGTCACCAGATCACCTGACCAACTTAGGTCGCCAACCAAATCAGCCTTGATCGCCACATTGACTCAGGTTGCCACATCACCTAGCCAACTTGGGTCGCCAGCCAGATCAACTCGAGTTGCCAGATCGACTCGGGACACCACATCGACTCAGGTAGTCAGCTAGATCATCTTGGATCCCTAGATCGCTCGATGAACTCAACTCAGGTGGGGTCTCTAGATCAAGTCGGGTCACCAGATCAAGTCGGGTCCTGAGCTAGATCAACTTAGGTCACCACATCGACTTAGGTCACCAGCCAGATCAGGTCCCTAGCCAGATCAACTCAGGTCACCACATCCAATATGCACAATAGTAATGCTGATGAGTATGCAAACTCATCAATGAAGTCATCTCAGTATGCCAAGTTGTCAAGTCCTCCAACTTAGATCAGTCGAGTCGCATAAGTAACTCCAACTACCATAATAAACTTAGATCACTCAGGTCGTTAGGTCGACTCGGGTTGCCAGGCTTGACTCGGGTCTCTAGATCGCGATAGGTCGCTGGATCAACTCGGGTTGCTAGCTAGATTAACTCAAGTCACCACATCGACTTGGGTCATCACCTAGATCAGCTCAGGTTGCCACATCACCTAACCAACTCAGGTCAGGTCGGGTCACCAGATTAATTCGGGTCACCAGCCAGATCAACTTAGGTTGCCACATCAACTCGAGTATCCAGATAGATCAGCTCGGGTCACCAAATCACCTAACTAACTTAGGTCAGGTTGGGTTAGGTCTCCTGATCAGGTCGGGTCACCGGATCAACTCAGGTCGCTAATTAGATCAACTCGGGTCACTAACATGATCAACTCGGGTCAACACATCAGCTTATGTTGTTAACACATTCCAATATGCCAAGCTGTCTAGTTTGCTAGCTCGGATCACTCGAGTCGCATAAGTAACTCGTATTGCCAAAACAACTTGGGTCACCTAATTAACTCGAGTCATCAGATCGACTCGGGTCGCCAGATCGACTCGGGTCACCGGATCGACTCGAGTCCTCGAATCGACTCGGGTCACCGTATTGACGCAGGTCACCGGATCGACTCAGGTCTCCAGATCAGGATGGGTCGTCCGATCGACTCGGTTCATCGGATCGATTCGGGTATCCAGATAGATCAAATCAGGTCACCAAATCACCTGACTAACTTAGGTTAGGTCGGGTCTCTGGATCGAGTCGGGTCACCAGATCAAATTGGGTCTCCAGCCAGATCAACTCGGGTCAACACATCGACTCGAGTCACCAACCAGATCAACTTGGGTCGCCAGACCAACTCAGGTCAGGTCGGGTAAGGTCTCCAGATTGGGTCAAGTCGCGGGATCATTTCAGCTCGCCAGCCAGATCAACTCGAGTTGCTACATCGACTCGACTCGACTCGCCAACCAGATCAGCTCAGGTCATTAGATCACCTGACCAACTCGAGTCAGGTCGACGGATGAAGTCAGATCGCCAGATCAACTCAGGTCGCCAGCCAGATCAACTCAGATCATCACATCGACTTAGGTCGCCAGCCAAATCAGCTCGGGTCACCAAATCAACTCGGGTCACCAGCCAGATCAACTCGGGTTAACAAATTTGAGTTTTGACCCCACTCGCAAGCGAGCTAGGCTAACTCATTCAAACTTGGATCGCCTCAATCTAATATGCATAATAGTAATACTAACGAGTATGCAAACTCATCAATGAAGTCAACTAAGTATGCCAGCCTGATCAACTCAGGTCAACAAATTGACTCGGGTCACCAACCAGATCAACTCGGGTCACCAGATTGCCAGGCCAAGTTGGGTCGGGTCGGGTTGGGTCAGGTCTCTAGATCGGGTTGGGTCAGTTCTCTAGATCGGGTCGGGTTGCCAGATCAATTCTTGTCGCCAACCAGATCAACTCAGGTCGCCACATCGACTCGGGTCGTCAGCCAGATCAGCTCGGGTCACCACATCACCTAACCAACTCGGGTTAGGTCGGGTCACCCGATCAATTTGGGTCACTAAGTTGGGTGTGACTCCATGAATGGCACGAGTGGTTTTCTTTTTCAACTCTAGTTTTTTCATTCTTTTCATTGTACGAAGCCTCCTTTGTCTATTTTTTTAGGACTTTTGACCCCGCCCTGAGGATCGCCAACGAGCTCGACCGGATCCTGTCCGAGATCTTGCTCGTGAGCGAGCTCACCGGGATCCCGTCGCCAACGAGCTAGGCGTGACTCCATGGATGGCTCTAGTGATTTAAGTTTTTTATAACTTGAAAATTTTGTTCTTTTCCTTGTATAGAGCCTCCTTTATCCATTTTTTCCTACGAGTTTCGACCCCGCCAGCGACCTTGTTAAGTTCTCATCGCAGGTCTTGCCCTACTACCACGAAAGCCTCCCAGCGGTTATATGAAATGACCCCGGGTCATTTCAACACTGCGTCTAACAATAACTAGTCAGACTGCATCAAATGATGTCCACCTCGATCCATGCCAACTCATTCAAACTTGGATCACCTCAATCTAATATGCACAATAGTAATGCTGACAAGTATGCCAACTCATCAATGAAGTCGCCTTAGCATGCCAAGCTGTCAAGTCCCCCAACTTGAATTACTCCAGTCGCATAAGTAATTCGGATCATTGGATCGACTCGCATCGCCGAGTCAACTCGGGTTTCTGGATCGACTCGAGTCCCCAAAACAACTTGGGTTGCCAGTCGGATCAACTCGGGTCACCATCCAGATCAACTCAGGTCGCAAGATCACCTGACTAACTTAGATTGACGAAGTTGCCTAGCCAACTTGGATCGCTAGACTTGCCAGATCGACTCGAATCACTGGAGTCGTCAGATCGACTCAGATCTCTATTTCAAGTCGGCCCTATTGCCACGAAGGCATCCCAATGATAACCAGTCAGATCGCAAGTTAAATCACATCAAATGATGTTCACCTCGATCTGTGCTAACTCATTCAATCTTGGATCACCTCGATCCAATATGCCAAGCTGTCAAGTCCACCAGCTCAGATCACTCGAGTTGCATAAGTAACTCAGATCGCCAGAACAACTCGGGTCACCAGATCGACACAGGTCGTCAAATCCACTCGGGTTGCCGAATCAACTCGAGTCGTCGGATCGACTCGGGTCTCCAGATTAGGACGGGTTGTCAGATCGACTCGGGCCGCCAGCCAAATCTACTCGGGTCCCTACATCGACTCAGGTATCCATATAGATCATATTGGGTCGCCAAATCACCTGACTAACTAAAGTTAGGTCAAGTTTGGTCGGGTCAGGTCTCCGGATTGGGTCGGGTCACCGGATCAACTTGGGTCAACATATCGACTCGAGTCGCCAACCAGAACAACTCGGGTCACCAGATTGCCAGACCAACTCGGGTTGGGTCGGGTCAGGTCTTCAGATCGGGTCAGGTCACGGGATCATTTTGGGTCGCCAGCCAGATCAACTCGGGTCGCCACATCAACTCGACTCACCAACCAGGTCAGGTCGGGTCACCAGATCACCTGACCAACTCGGTCAGGTCGACGGATGAAGTCGGATCGCTGGATCAACTCAGGTCGCTAGCCAGATCAACTTGGGTCACCACACCAACTCAGGCCGCCAGCCAAATCAGCTCAGGTCGCGAGATCAACTCAGGTCAACAAATGTGACTTTTGACCCCACTCACAAGTGAGCTAGGCTAACTCATTCCAAGTCTCTCATGGAAAAGTCCATGACTTCCCATTCCTATACCTATGCTGACGAGTATGCCAACTCATCAATGAATTCGGCTCAGCATGCCAAGTTGTCAAGTCCCCCAACTTGAATTACTCCAGTCACATAAGTAATTTAGATCACCAGAACAACTCGGGTCACCGGATCGACTCAATTCGCCGGATTGACTTGGATCACCGGATCACTAGAGTCGGCAAAGTAACCCAGATCTCTAGGGTCATAACGGGATAGGTATTGTTTACGGATGTAACGACCTCTGAGATGAGCCCAACTCGTCAATCGGAGCCAGCTCGCCAATCTGATTGAGCTAGCCGATCTGAGCCAACTCACCGATTTGAGCTAGCAAGACACCTCTCAAGAATTGAGTTTGAGAACTTCTCCACTAATGAGTTGTCCTCAAGATGTGAACTTGCATCCAGATTAGGACTTGTGGCTTGCACGAGCCAATGTCATGAAGACCTCCTACGTACATGCAACCAATGCATCTCATAGTCCAACATAGTTCTGAACTAGCTCATTACGCCACCATCTCGCACATGTTCCAAGTCTCCCATGGAAAAGTCCCCAACTTCCCATTCCAATACCTAGTTGATTTCACCTCGGATCGAGTCCCCAACAAGATCCAATGCCACTCTGCACAAAGCAGTCCATGCTACTTCATGCAGCTCGAATGACACCTCGACTTGACTCTAAACCTTACCCAGGCCAAAACTATTAACAACTTGTCGCACAACCCCATGAATGCTCCTCGAATCAAGTCCCTGACATGACCCTACTCCTGAGTGCACCAAACAACTCCTTTGTTACACCTCGGATCGAGTCCCTTACATGTCAGTTCAAGTCAGTCGACGTGTTAGCTCTATTTCTAGTATGAGGTGATCTTGTCACATCAACACTACACCCATCCATTGTAAGTTAGCCATACCACCACAAAGTCATCCAACAGTCATTATGAAATGACCCCTATCACATCAAGCTGTGTTGGTTTGTTTCAAGTCGGCCCTATTGCCACGAAGGCATCCCAATGGTAACTAGTCAAATCGCATCAAATGATGTTCACCTCGATCTATGCCAATGCTGCCTATGATTGATTTGCTAGCTCTCTACGGATATTTTTGGATATGCCATTTGATACCTGAATGCTATGCATGGGTTCGTGCATAGACGATTCGAGCTGAGCTTAAGGATGTTGAGTTCTCAAGTGAATATGAATAGGCGAGTTGTTCTATGGAGTAGAACTCAGGAATGCATGATGGATTGAGCTCATCTCGCGGATCCGAGCCAGCTCGTTGATCCGATCCAGCTTGTCGATCTGAGCCAGCTCGACGATCCGAGCCAGCTCGTCAAGTTGAGCCTTTTACGAGATTTAAATTTTTTGCGACCTATCGACGTCGGCAAGCATTTGTATGGGGGAGAAAGACTCGGACTAATAACTTATCCTCGTAGGGGAGGTGTTGTTGGTGGATGTGAGGATTTTTGAGATGAGACCCAAGCTGGAACAAATTCTAGTGCGCATTGTGATTAGAGCTAAGCTAAAGGATATTGAGTTCTCAAAGGAATACAAATAGGCAAGTTGTTTTATGGAGTAGAACACGGGAATGCATGATGGATCCGATCCGATTTGAGCCGAGCCGGCTCGGCGATCCGAGCCAGCCAGCTTGGAAAACCGAGCCGGCTCGCTCGGCAAACCGTGCCAGCTCGCCGATTCGAGTCAGCTCGCTCGGTGATCCGAGCCAGCTCGCTTGGCGATCCGAGCCTTTTACGAGATTTTAAGTTTTTGTGACTTATCGGCGTCGGCAAGCATTTCTACGTGGGAGCAAGACTCGGACTAATAACTTATATAGGGGAGGTGTTGTTGGTGGATGTAAGGATCTTTGAGATGAGACTCGAGATGGAATGGATTCTAGTGCCCATTGTGATTCGAGCTGAGCTAAAGGATGTTGAGTTCTCAAGTGAATACAAATAGGTGAGTTGTTCTATGGAGTAGAACACGGGAATGCATGATGGATTGAGCTCAGCTCGTCGATCCGAGCCAGCTCACGGATTCGAGCTAGCTTGTCGAGCTGAGTCTTTTACGAGATTTAAAGTTTTCGTGACCTATCCGTGTCGGCGAGCATTTCTACGGGGGAGCAAGACTTGGACTAATAACTTATATAGGGGAGGTGGTGTTGGTGGATGGAAGGATCTTTGAGATGAGACCCGAGCTGGAACGGATTCTAGTGCGCGTTGTGATTCGAGTTGAGCTAAAGGATGTTGAATTCTCAAGTGATTACAAATAGGCGAGTTATTCCATGGAGTAGAACACGGGAATGCATGATGGATTGAGCTCAACTCGGCGATCCGAGCCAGCTCGGCGATCCGAGCCAGCTCGGCGATCCGAGCCAGCTCGGCGATCCGAGCCAGCTCGGCGATCCGAGCCAGCCCGTCGAGCTGAGTCTTTTACAAGATTTAAATTTTTTGTGACCTTTCGGCGTTGGCGAGCATTTCTACGGGGGAGTAAGACTCGGACTAATAACTTATATAGGGGAGGTGTTGTTGGTGAATGTAAGGATCACTGAGATGAGACCCGAGCTGGAACGGATTCTAGTGCGCGTTATGATTCGAGCTGAGCTAAAGGATGTTCAGTTCTCAAGTGAATACAAAGAGGTGACTCATTCTATGGAGTAGAACATGGGAATGCATGATGGAATGAGCTCAGATCGCCGATCCGAGCTAGCTCGTCGATCCGAGCCACGGGTATGTACGATCCGAGCCAGCCCGTCGAGCTGAGTCATTTATGAGATTTAAATTTTTTGTGACCTTTCGGCGTTGGCGAGCATTTCTACGGGGGAGCAAGACTCGGACTAATAACTTATATAGGGGAGGTGTTGTTGGTGAATGTAAGAATCATTGAGATGAGATCCGAGCTGGAACGGATTCTAGTACGCGTTGTGATTCGAGCTGAGCTAAAGGATGTTCAGTTCTCAAGTGAATACAAAGAGGTGAGTCATTCTATGGAGTAGAACATGGGAATGCATGATGGAATGATCTCAGATCGTCGATCCGAGCTATCTCGTCGATCCGAGCCAGCTCGCTGATCCGAGCCATGGGTATGTAGGTAGTTTTCATGAGATCGGCTCGCCCGGCCCACAAGTCAAACATCGATTCTCTTATTAAGGGTGAGCCCTTGTCTAGCGTTTGGGTCGCTCGGTACAAGCTGTTCGATTTGTAATGTGTGCAAAGCTTTTGGGTTGATATTTGGAAGATTTAAATTTTTTGTGAGCTATTCTCCTCGTTTCACTTGATATTTTTGAAGATTTGAATTATTTGTGAGCTATTCTCCCCGTTTCCCTTGATTTTTTTGGAAGAATTGGAATTTTTGAGAGTTGTTCTCTTCGCCTCAAATTTCTACGGAAGAGCAAGACTTGGACTAATAACTTATATAGGGGAGGTGTTGTTGGTGAATGAAAGGATCTTTGAGATGAGACCCGAGCTGGAACGGATTCTAGTGCGCGTTGTGATTCAAGCTGAGCTAAAGGATGTTCAGTTCTCAAGTGAATACAAAGAGGTGAGTCATTTTATGGAGTAGAACACGGGAATGCATGATGGAATGAGCTCAGATCGACGATCCGAGTCAGCTCGCTGATCTGAGCCACGGGTATGTAGGCAGTTTTCATGAGATCGGCTCGCCCGGCCCACAAGTCAAACACTGATTCTCTTATTAAGGGTGAGCCCTTGTCTAGCGTTTGGGTCGCTCGGTACAAGCTGTTTGATTTGTAATGTGTGCGAAGCTTTTGGGTTTGATATTTGGAAGATTTGAATTTTTTGTGAGCTATTCTCCTCGTTTCACTTGATTTTTTTGAAGATTTGAATTATTTGTGAGCTATTCTCCCCATTTCCCTTGATTTTTTGGAAGATTTGGATTTGTTGCGAGTTGTTCTCTTCGCCTCAAATTTCTACGGAAGAGCAAGACTTGGACTAATAACTTATATAGGGGAGGTGTTGTTGGTGAATGCAAGGATCTTTGAGATGAGACCCGAGCTGGAACGGATTCTAGTGCACGTTGTGATTCGAGCTGAACTAAAGGATGTTTAGTTCTCAAGTGAATACAAAGAGGTGAGTCATTTATGGAGTAGAAGACGGGAATGCATGATGGAATGAGCTCAGATCGCCGATCCGAGCTAGCTTGTCGATCCGAGCCACGGGTATGTAGTCAGTTTTCATGAGATCGGATCGTCCGGGCCACAAGCTAGCTATTTTTTGTGAGCTATTCTCTTTGTTTCCTTTGATTTTTTTGGAAGACTTGCATTTTTTGTGAGCTATTCTCTTCGTTTCAATTGAATTTTTGGAAGTTATGCATTTTTTGTGATGTAGTCTCTTCGTTTCACTTGCATTTTTGGGAGATTTGATTTTTTTTGTGAGCTATTCTCTTCTTTTCCCTTGAATTTTTTTTTGCAAGACTTGCATTTTTTGTGAGCTATTCTCTTCGTTTCAATTGAATTTTTAGAAGTTTTGAATTTTTTGTGATCTATTCTTCTTTGTTTCACTTGTATTTTTGAGAGATTTGAAATTTTTGTGAGATATTCTCTTCGGCTCAAATTTCTACGGAAGTGCAATACTTGGACTAATAACTTATATAGGGGAGGTGTTGTCCGCGGAAGCTCCCCCATGCCCCTCTAATAGAATCAGTGCTAGTGATCCCGTTTTGAAATCCGACGGACGGATGGATGAGCAGGTCGGATTTCAAAACGGGATCAGCAGCACTGATTCCATTAGAGGGGCATGAAGCCACCTGATTGCTATGCGGGGGCTGCTCAAAGTCCCGTCTTTCGAGTCGCTCGACGGCGCAAGTCGGAAAGGGTTCGACAGCGGTTGTCGTTCCAATGCGTCGTCGCAGTGACATGGAAGGCGATCTTCGGGTTAGCCCTTGTCTAGCTTTTGGGTCGCTTGGTACAAGCGATCTGCTATGTACTTTCCGCGAACCCCTATCCGGGTACTCGTTAGCTATGCATTGGCTCTTGCATGTGTGGAACGGAGAGATGCGGCCTTCACAGGGAGTCGGCCTGAAATAGTTCTGTGCGTGCGAATGGAGCCGCGTATAGCTTTTGGGTCGTTTGGATAGGGTGCCCCTCCAAGCGAATCAGTGCTGGTGCTCGGACGGATTTGCGGCTCAGATTTAAAATGTGAGGAGCATGCCTGATTTTATTTGAGGGGCATGAAGCCACCTGATTGCTATGCGGGGGCTCCCCTGGGTCGTCTCTTTTGGGTCACTCGATGGCGCAAGTCGGAGAAGGGTTCGACAACGGTAGTCGTTCCAGCGCGTCGTCATTAGTGATACTGAAGTCGATCTGTGTGCAGCCCCCGTCTAGCACTTGGGTCTGCATGCCGCAAGAAGATTTGAATTTTTTGTGAGTTAAAGTCTTTTTCTTTTTTTCGTTTCACTGGAGTTTTTGCGAGATTTGAAGTTTTTGTGAGCTATTCTCTTCGTTTCACTTAAATTTTTTGTGAGCTATTCTCTTCGTTTCACTTGAATTTTTGGAAGTTTTGAGTTTTTTGTGAGCTATCCTCTTCGTTTCACTTGAATTTTTGCAGGATTTGAATTTTTTGTGAGCTATTCTTCTTTGTTTCACTTGGTTTTTTGGAAGATTTGAATTTTTTGTGAGCTATTTTCTTTGTTTCCCTTGTTTTTTTTTTGGAAGACTTGCATTTTTTGTGAGCTATTCTCTTCTTTTCCCTTGATTTTTTTTTTGCAAGACTTGGATTTTTTGTGAGCTATTCTCTTCATTTCAATTGAATTTTTGGAAGTTTTGAATTTTTTGTGATCTATTCTCTTTGTTTCACTTGTATTTTTGAGAGATTTGAAATTTTTGTGAGATATTCTCTTCGGCTCAAATTTCTACGAAAGTGCAATACTTGGACTAATAACTTATATAGGGGAGGTGTTGTCCGCGGAAGCTCCCCCATGCCCCTCTAATAGAATCAGTGCTGGTGATCCCGTTTTGAAATCCGACAGACGGACGGATGATTAGGTCAGATTTCAAAATGGGATCAGCAGCACTGATTCCATTACAGGGGCATGAAGCCACCTGATTGCTATGCGTGGGCTGCTCAAAGTCCCGTCTTTCGGGTCGCTCGATTGCGCAAGTCGGAAAGGGTTCGACAGCGGTTGTCGTTCCAATGCGTCGTCGTTGTGACATGTAAGGCGATCTTAGGGTCAGCCCCCGTCTAGCTTTTGGGTTGCTTTGGTACAAGCGATCTGCTATGTACTTTCCGCGAAACCCTATCCGGGTACTCGTTAGCTATGCGTTGTCTCTTGCATGTGTGCAACGAAGAGATGCGGCCTTCACAGGGAGTCGGCCTGAAACAGTTCTGTGCGTGCGAATGGAGCCGCGTATAGCTTTTGGGTCGTTTGGATAGGGTGCCCCTCCAAGTGAATCAGTGCTGGTGCTCGGATGGATTTGCGGCTCGGATTTAAAATGTGAGTAGCATGCCTGATTTTATTGGAGGGGCATGAAGCCACCTGATTGCTATGCGGGGGCTCCCCTGGGTCGTCTCTTCTGGGTCACTCGATGGCGCAAGTCGGAGAAGGGTTCAACAACGGTAGTTGTTCCAGCGCGTCGTCATTAGTGATACTGAAGTCGATCTGTGGGCGAGCCCCGGTCTAGCATTTGGGTCTGCATGCGGCAAGAAGATTTGAATTTTTTGTGAGTTAAGTCTTTTTCGTTTCACTGGAGTTTTTGCGAGATTTGAAGTTTTTTGTGAGCTATTCTCTTCGTTTCACTTGAATTTTTGGAAGTTTTGAATTTTTTGTGAGCTATTCTCTTCGTTTCACTTGAATTTTTTGAAGTTTTGAATTTTTTGTGAGCTATTCTCTTCCTTTCACTTGAATTTTTGCAGGATTTGAATTTTTTGTGAGCTATTCTTCTTTGTTTCACTTGGTTTTTTCGAAGATTTGAATTTTTTGTGAGCTATTCTCTTTGTTTCCCTTGATTTTTTTTTGGAAGACTTGCATTTTTTGTGAGCTATTCTCTTCGTTTCAATTGAATTTTTGGAAGTTATGCATTTTTTGGTGATGTAGTCTCTTCGTTTCACTTGCATTTTTGGGAAATTTGATTTTTTTGTGAGCTATTCTCTTCTTTTTCCTTGATTTTTTTTGCAAGACTTGGATTTTTTGTGAGCTATTCTCTTCATTTCAATTGAATTTTTGGAAGTTTTGAATTTTTTGTGATCTATTGTTCTTTGTTTCACTTGTATTTTTGAGAGATTTGAAATTTTTGTGAGATATTCTCTTCGGCTCAAATTTCTACGGAAGTGCAATACTTGGACTAATAACTTATATAGGGGAGGTGTTGTCCGCGGAAGCTCCCCCATGCCCCTCTAATAGAATCAGTGCTGGTGATCCCGTTTTGAAATCCGACAGACGGACGGATGATTAGGTCGGATTTCAAAACGGGATCAGCAGCACTGATTCCATTAGAGGGGCATGAAGCCACCTGATTGCTATGCGGGGGCTGCTCAAAGTCCCGTCTTTCGGGTCGCTCGATGACGCAAAGTCGGGAAGGGTTCGACAGCGGTTGTCGTTCCAATGCGTCGTCGCTGTGACATGGAAGGCGATCTTCGGGTCAGCCCCCGTCTAGCTTTTGGGTTGCTTTGGTACAAGCGATCTGCTTGTACTTTCCGCGAAACCCTATCCGGGTATTCGTTAGCTATGCGTTGTTTCTTGCATGGGTGGAACGGAGAGATGCGGCCTTCACAGGGAGTCGGCTTGAAACAGTTCTGTGCGTGCGAAAGGAGCCGCGTATAGCTTTTGGGTCGTTTGGATAGGGTGCCCCTCCAAGTGAATCAGTGCTGGTGCTCGGACGGATTTGCGGCTCGGATTTAAAATGTGAGTAGCATGCCTGATTTTATTGGAGGGGCATGAAGCCACCCGATTGCTATGCGGGGGCTCCCCTGGGTCGCCTCTTTTGGGTCACTCGATGGCGCAAGTCGGAGAAGGGTTCGACAACGGTAGTCGTTCCAGCGCGTCATCATAGTGATACTGAAGTCGATTTGTGGGCGAGCCCCCGTCTAGCTCTTGGGTCTGCATGCCGCAAGGAGATTTGAATTTTTCGTGAGTTTAAGTCTTCGTTTTTCCTTGATTTTTTTTTGGAAGACTTGAATTTTTGGAAGTTCTGAATTTTTTTGTGAGCTATTATCTTTCGTTTCACTTGAATTTTTGCAAGATTTGAAATTTTTGTGAGCTATTCTCTTTGTTTCACTTGGTTTTTTTTGGAAGATTTGAATTTTTGTGAGCTATTCTCTTTGTTTCCCTTTGTTTTTTTTTTTTTTGTTTTTTTTTGGGAAGACTTGCGTTTTTTGTGAGCTATTCTCTTCGTTTCAATTGAATTTTTGGAAGTTATGCATTTTTTGTGATGTAGTCTCTTCGTTTCACTTGGTTTTTTGGAAGATTTGAATTTTTTGTGAGCTATTCTCTTTATTTCCCTTTGATTTTTTTGGAAGACTTGCATTTTTTGTGAGCTATTCTCTTCGTTTCAATTGAATTTTTGGAAGTTATGCATGATGCATTTTTTGGGAGATTTGATTTTTTTTGTGAGCTATTCTCTTCTTTTCCTTTGAATTTTTTTTGCAAGACTTGCATTTTTTGTGAGCTATTCTCTTCGTTTCAATTGAATTTTTGGAAGTTTTGAATTTTTTGTGATCTATTCTTCTTTGTTTCACTTATATTTTTGAGAGATTTGAAATTTTTGTGAGATATTCTCTTCGGCTCAAATTTCTACGGAAGTGCAATACTTGGACTAATAACTTATATAGGGGAGGTGTTGTTCGCGGAAGCTCCCCCATGCCCCTCTAATGGAATCAGTGCTGGTGATCCCGTTTTGAAATCCGACAGACGGATGGATGATTAGGTCGGATTTCAAAACGGGATCAGCAGCACTGATTCCATTATAGGGGCATGAAGCCACCTGATTGCTATGCGTGGGCTGCTCAAAGTCTCATCTTTCAGGTCGCTCGACGGCGCAAGTCGGAAATGGTTCGGCAGCGGTTGTCGTTCCAATGCGTCGTCGCAGCGACATGGAAGGCGATCTTCGGGTCAGCCCCTGTCTAGCTCTTGGGTTGCTTTGGTACAAGCGATCTGCTATGTACTTTCCGCGAACACCTATCCCGGTACTCGTTAGCTATGTGTTGGCTCTAGCACGCATGGAACGCAGAGATGCGGCCTTCACAGGGAGTTGGCCTGAAACAGTTCCGTGCCTTGCGAATGGAGCCGCGTATAGCTTTTCGGTCGTTTGGATAGGTGCCCCTCCAAGTGAATGAGTGTTGGTGCTCGGACGGATTTGCCGCTCGGATTTAAAAATGTGAGCAGCAGCACAGATTCTATTGGAGGGGCATGAAGCCACCCAATTTTTATGCGTGGGCTCCCTTGGGTCGTGTCTTTTGGGTCACTCGATGGCGGAAGTCAGAGAAGGGTTCGACAGCGGTAGTCGTTCCAGCGCGTCGTCATAGTGATACTGAAGTCGATCTGTGGGCGAGCCCCCGTCTAGCTCTTGGGTCTGCATGTCGCAAGAAGATTTGAATTTTTTGAGTTAAGTCTCTTCGTTTCACTTGAATTTTTGCGAGATTTGAATTTTGTTTGTTGCGAGGTAGTAAAATTCTCTTCGTTTTGACTTGAAGTTTTGGATTTTTTGTGAGCTATTCTCTTCGTTTTTCCTTGGTTTTTGTTTTGGAAGACTTGAATTTTTTGTGGGCTATTATTTTATTCTTTTCACTTGAATTTTTGGAAGTTTTGAATGTTTTTGTGAGCTATTCTCTTCGTTTTCACTTGAATGTTTGCAAGATTTGAATTTTTTGTGAGCTATTCTGTTTGTTTCACTTGGTTTTTTTGGAAGATTTGAATTTTTTGTGAGCTATTCTGTTTTGTTTCCCTTGATTTTTTTGTAAGACTTGCATTTTTTGTGAGCTATTCTCTTCGTTTCAATTGAATATTTGGAAGTTGTGCATTTTTTGTGATTGTAGTCTCTTCGTTTCACTTGCATTTTTGGGAGATTTGATTTTATTTGTGAGCTATTCTCTTTTTTTTCCCTTGATTTTTTTGTGAGCTATTCTCTTCGTTTCAATTGAATTTTTGGAATTTCTGAATTTTTTGTGATCTATTCTTTTTGTTTCACTCGTATTTTTGAAAGATTTGAAATTTTTGTGAGATATTCTCGTCGGCTCAAATTTCTACGGAAGTGCAAGACTTGGACTAATAACTTATATAGGGGAGGTGTTGTCCGCGGAATCTCCCCCATGCCCCTCTAATAGAATCAGTGCTGGTGATCCCGTTTTGAAATCCGACAGACGGACGGATGATTAGGTCAGATTTCAAAACGCGATCAGCAGCACTGATTCCATTAGAGGGGCATGAAGCCACCTGATTGCTATGCGGGGGCTGCTCAAAGTCCCGTCTTTCGAAGGTCGCTCGACGGTGCAAGTCGGAAAGGGTTCGGCAGCGGTTGTCGTTCCAATGCGTCGTCGCAGTGACATGGAAGGCGATCTTCGGGTCAGCCCCCGTCTAGCTTTTGGGTTGCTTTGGTACAAGCGATCTGCTATGTACTTTCCGCGAACCCCTATCCGGGTACTCGTTAGCTATGCGTTGGCTCTTGCATGCGTGGAACGAAGAGATGCGGCCTTCACAGGGAGTTGGCCGGAAATAGTTCTGCTCTTGTGAATGGAGCCGCGTATATAGCTTTTGAGTCGTTTGGGTAGGTGCGCCCCTCCAAGAGAATCAGTGCTGGTGCTCGGACGGATTGGTAGCTCGGATTTAAAATATGAACACTAGCACTGATTCTATTGGAGGGGCGCATTAGGCCACCCGCTTGCTATGCGGGGGCTGTCCAGGGTCGTAACTTTTGGGTCAGTCGACGGTGCACTTCGGAAAGGGTTCGACAGCGGTTGTCGTTCCAACACATCGTCGCATTGACAAGAAAGGCGATCTTCGGGTCAGCCCCCGTCTAGCTCCCGGGTCACTTGGTACAAGCTACTTGCTATGTCGCTTCGACTTCCGATACTTGAGTGCGCAATGGCTCAAGATGCTTTGCATTGGAATCAGTTAGTTATCATATGTGTCGGCGGATTGGATCTCAAGTCAATCTAGGCGGGTGCGACATTAGTTGCTAAGTCTCGATCGAAAACGATTTGGATTCATCTAGATGCATTGTTATCTGACTTGAGGAACTATGCGAGCGAGTTGGGTTACCTCCTCGTGGATATGTTGGATACGCGTTATGACGGATAAGATGATGGATTGCGGTAAGAATGACGAATTTTTGGAAGATGAATTATTTTGGTGAGCCATGTTCTTTGTTTTACTTGAATTTCTGGAAGATTTGAATTTTGTTTTCTAGCTATTCTTTTCGTTTTCCTAGATTTTTTCGAAAGACTTGAATTTTTTGTGATCTATTCTGTTCGTTTCACTTGAATTTTTGGAAGATTTGATTTTTTGTGAGCTTTTTGTCATCGTTTCACTTGAATTTTTGGAAGATTTGAATTTTTTGGGAGCCAGTTTCTTCGGCTTAAATTTCCACTCAAGAGCAAGACTCGGACTAATAACTTATATAGGGGAGGAGTTGTGTGTTGTTCGCGGAAGCTCCCCCATACCCCTCTTATAGAATCATTGCCGGTGATCGGACGGATGTGTAGGTCGGATTTCAAAATGGGATCACCAGCACTGATTCTATTAGAGGGGCATGAAGCCACTTGATTGCTATGCGGGGGCTGCCCAAAGTCCTGTCTTTCGGGTCGCTCGACGGTGCAAGTCGGAAAGGGTTCGGCAGCGGTTGTCGTTCCAATGCGTCGTCGCAGTGATATGGAAGGCAATCTACGGGTCAGCCCCTGTCTAGCTTTCGGGTCACTTTGGTACAAGTGATTTGCTATGTACTTTCCGCGAACCCTATCCACGTACTCGTTAGCTACGCGTTGGCTCTTACACGAGCGGAACGGAGAGATGCGGCCTTCACAGGGAGTTGGCCGGAGATAGTTCTGTTTTTGTGAATGGAGCCGCGTATAGCTTTTGAGTCGTTTGGGTAGGTGCCCCCCTCCAAGAGAATCAGTGCTGGGTATCTCGGATTTAAAATCTGAGCACTAGCGCTGATTCTATTGGAGGGGCGCATTAGGCCACCCGCTTTCTATGCGGGGCCTGTCCAGGATCGTGTCTTTTGTGTCAGTCGACGTTGCAAGTAGGAAAGGGTTCGACAGCGGTTGTCGTTCCAACGCATCGTCGCATTGACAAGAAACGCAATTTTTGGGTCAGCCCCCGTCTAGCTCCCGGGTCGCTTGGCACAAGTGATTTGCTCTGTCGCATGCTGCATTAAGATTTGAATTTTTTGTTTGCTATTCTCATTTTTGTTTCATTGGAAGATTCGAATTTTTTGCGATCTCCTCTTTTGTTTCCTTTGATTTTTTTTTGGAAGATTTTAATTTTTTGTGAGCCTACTCTCTTCGATTCACTTGAGTTTTTGGAAGAAATGGATTTTTTTGGTGAGCTATGTTCTTTCTTTTACTTGAAGTTTTGGAAAATTTGAATGTTTTGCTAGTTGTTCTTTTCGTTTCCCTTCGATTTTTTCGGAAGACCTGAATTTTTTGTGAGCTATTCTGTTCGTTTCACTTGAATTTTTTGAAGATTTGATTTTTTTGTGAGCTTTTTCCTCATCGTTTCACTTGAATTTTTGGAAGATTTGAATTGTTTGGGAGCCATTCTCAACGGCTCAAATTTCTACGGAAGAGAAAGACCCGGACTAATAACTTATATAGGGGAGTAGTAGTTCGCGGAAGCTCCCCCATGCCCCTCTAATAGAATCAGAGCTTGTGCGCGGACGGATGAGTAAGTCGGATTTAAAATCGGATCACTAGCACTGATTCTATTAGAGGGGCATGAAGCCACCTGATTGCTATGCGGGGGCTGCCCAAAGTCCTGTCTTTCGGGTCACTCAACGGTGCAAGTCGGAAAGTGTTCGGCAGCGGTTGTCGTTCGAATGTGTCGTCGCAGTGACATGGAAGGCAATCTTCGGGTCAGCCCCCGTCTAGCTTTCGGTTCGCTTTGGTACAAGCGATTTGCTATGTACTTTCCGCGAATCCTATCCGGGTACTCGTTAGCTATGCGTTGGTTCTTGCATGCGTGGAACGGAGAGATGCGGCCTTCACAGGGAGTTGGCCGGAGATAGTTCCGTTCTTGTGAATGGACCGGCGTATAGCTTCTGAGTCGTTTGGGTAGGTGCGGCCCTCCAAGAGAATCAGTGCTGGTGCTTGGACGGATTGGTAGCTCAGATATAAAATTTGAGCACTAGCACTGATTCTATTGGAGGGGCGCATTAGGGCACCCGTTTGCTATGCGGGGGCTGCCCATGCCCATGGTAGTGTCTTTTGTGTCACTCGACGGTGCAAGTTGGAAAGGGTTCGACAGCGGTTGTCGTTCAAATGTTTCGTTGTAGTGACATGGAAGACAATTACTGGGTCAGCCCCCGTCTAGCTCTTGGGTCACTTTGCTGCAAGTGATTAATTCGGTTTTGGATGGATAAAATCCCTTTGTGAAAGGTGGCATGGCGTTTGTTGGAGAAAATTGATTAAGTCGGAGCATTGGCCTCGGGCCATTGTGAGGACTGTCGATTTCTTCAGGTACAACACTTGTTTGCCTAGTAACAGAGTTGACATGTAATTCGGCATTGCTCTCGATTGTTCTCGGAGTTGTACCTCCGGAACTTTTGGATCTTGCCCCTTCACTCCATTTCATCCTCTTTGCTTGGATGAACGTGTGCACTTGTACCCCTTTCCGAGATGGTAGGCGCGATAATAAATTGCGGAGTGAGCATTTCTTGTAGTTCTGCCCAGCCCTTGTGCAGTTGGAAGTTCTCATCTTCATATTTAGTTGAATTTTGCCACGCACGAGTGTCGTAGAGAATTGCGACAGTGTGTATGTCATTTGTTTGACTGAAAGATGCGCTTGTTCCGAAGTTTACGACAGTTGCATTTGCCATGGGCCTTGGCACTTGGCACGTTCCATCTTTGCGATACATGAGCTCCGACAGTAACAAGTGTTGGGAATCGTTGCACGTAAGGTGAGTGTCCTGCTTTCATATTTCATCGTTGTCCCACTCTCCACCCTTTAAGCCTTTCCTAGTGTTTTTAGCGTGGCCCGGAGTGCGATGAAAGGTTGGTTGCCTTGTACACAAGTGCGGTCTTGGCCATCTCGTCTTCATTTTCTACGAGGCACTATCGTCTTGCTCTGGTTTGCAGGGCAAAGTCCTCTCTGTCTGTGGAGTTAAACTTGCAGACGAGTATGGCCAAGGCTTTTGGTTGGATGCGGAAACCGTTAAGGCTGTCGAGACGGGAGTTGTCGTGCGGGGTGCACCAAAGAAGTGCGTAGGTGGCATATGCCTGGGAAATGGATGTCTCTGAGTGGCCTTACTCGGTCGCGTGCACGGTGCATACTCTCGGGGCAGTGACTGTTGCGAGCATGTGCGATTCGGGTGTCTTCGGGTAAAGGGTTCCGTACGGGATGTTCTTCCCAGGCTCCTGTGAACCGAGCATCCGTTTTGCAATGACCCGACATGCGTGGCCATTTCATGTCTTTCTGGATGCGGAAAGCGTTAATGTTTGTCGAGACGGAAGTTGTCGTGCGGGGTGCACCAAAAAAGCGCGTAGGTGGCATATGCCTGGGAAATGGATGTCATTGAGTGGCCTTACTCGGTCGCGTGCGCGGTGCATACTCTCGGGGCAGTGACTGTTGCGAGCACTTGCGATTCGGATGTCTTCGGGTAAAGGGTTTCGTACGGGATATTCTTCCCAGGCTCCTGTGAACCGAGGATCCGTTTTGCAATGATCCGACAGGCGTAGACATTTTCAATCTGTCGAGACGCGGAAATTGTTTTCATGCTGTGCCGAGGCGTTTTCTTTACCGTCCAACATCACTTGTGGATGATCTCTCACTGTGGAATTTTCTATGTCGGTCGAGACGGGAGTTGTCGTGCGGGGTGCA
>BSBK01007771.1:0-22500 GCA_027943335.1 Chamaecyparis obtusa | reverse complement strand
TACGGAGCCTCCTTTGTTCATTTTTTTTCCGCGAGTTTCGACCCCGCCCCGGAGCGAGCTCGGCGCCGATCCCGCCCCGCCGCTCCCCGGAGAGCTCGACCGGTTCGGTTCCGCTCGGATCGGACCCCGCCCGCGAGCGCCGCTCGGCTCGACGAGCTCGATGGGGATCCCGTCCGCGGGCGAGCTGGGCGTGGCTACACGTATGACCCGAAAGTTTTTTTTTTTTTTTTTTTTTTTTTTTTTTTTTTTTTTTTTTAACTCTGGTTTTTTCGTTCTTATCCTCGTACGGGGCCTCCTTTGTTCATTTTTTTTCCGCGAGTTTCGACCCCGCCCGAGAGCGAGCTCGGCGCCGATCCCGCCCCGCCGCTCCCCGGAGAGCTCGACCGGTTCGGTTCCGCTCGGATCGGACCCCGCCCGCGAGCGCCGCTCGGCTCGACGAGCTCGATGGGGATCCCGTCCGCGGGCGAGCTGGGCGTGGCTACACGTATGACCCGAATGTAATTTTTTTTTTTTTTTTTTTTTTTAACTCTGGTTTTTTCGTTCTTATCCTCGTACGGAGCCTCCTTTGTTCATTTTTTTTCCGCGAGTTTCGACCCCGCCCGGGAGCGAGCTCGGCGCCGATCCCGCCCCGCCGCTCCCCGGAGAGCTCGACCGGTTCGGTTCCGCTCCGATCGGACCCCGCCCGCGAGCGCCGCTCGGCTCGACGAGCTCGATGGGGATCCCGTCCGCGGGCGAGCTGGGCGTGGCTACACGTATGACCCGAATGTAATTTTTTTTTTTTTTTTTTTTTTTTTTTTTTAACTCTGGTTTTTTCGTTCTTATCCTCGTACGGAGCCTCCTTTGTTCATTTTTTTCCCGCGAGTTTCGACCCCGCCCGGGAGCGAGCTCGGCGCCGATCCCGCCCCGCCGCTCCCCGGAGAGCTCGACCGGTTCGGTTCCGCTCGGATCGGACCCCGCCCGCGAGCGCCGCTCGGCTCGACGAGCTCGATGGGGATCCCGTCCGCGGGCGAGCTGGGCGTGGCTACACGTATGACCCGAATGTAATTTTTTTTTTTTTTTTTTTTAAAACTCTGGTTTTTTCGTTCTTATCCTCGTACGGAGCCTCCTTTGTTCATTTTTTTTCCGCGAGTTTCGACCCCGCCCGGGAGCGAGCTCGGCGCCGATCCCGCCCCGCCGCTCCCCGGAGAGCTCGACCGGTTCGGTTCCGCTCGGATCGGACCCCGCCCGCGAGCGCCGCTCGGCTCGACGAGCTCGATGGGGATCCCGTCCGCGGGCGAGCTGGGCGTGGCTACACGTATGACCCGAATGTAATTTTTTTTTTTTTTTTTTTTTTTTTTTTAACTCTGGTTTTTTCGTTCTTATCCTCGTACGGAGCCTCCTTTGTTCATTTTTTTTCCGCGAGTTTCGACCCCGCCCGGGAGCGAGCTCGGCGCCGATCCCGCCTCGCCGCTCCCCGGAGAGCTCGACCGGTTCGGTTCCGCTCGGATCGGACCCCGCCCGCGAGCGCCGCTCGGCTCGACGAGCTCGATGGGGATCCCGTCCGCGGGCGAGCTGGGCGTGGCTACACGTATGACCCGAATGTAATTTTTTTTTTTTAATTTTTTTTTTAACTCTGGTTTTTTCGTTCTTATCCTCGTACGGAGCCTCCTTTGTTCATTTTTTTTCCGCGAGTTTCGACCCCGCCCGGGAGCGAGCTCGGCGCCGATCCCGCCCCGCCGCTCCCCGGAGAGCTCGACCGGTTCGGTTCCGCTCGGATCGGACCCCGCCCGCGAGCGCCGCTCGGCTCGACGAGCTCGATGGGGATCCCGTCCGCGGGCGAGCTGGGCGTGGCTACACGTATGACGCGAATGTATTTTTTTTTTTTTTTTTTTTTTTTTTAACTCTGGTTTTTTCGTTCTTATCCTCGTACGGAGCCTCCTTTGTTCATTTTTTTTCCGCGAGTTTCGACCCCGCCCCGGAGCGAGCTCGGCGCCGATCCCGCCCCGCCGCTCCCCGGAGAGCTCGACCGGTTCGGTTCCGCTCGGATCGGACCCCGCCCGCGAGCGCCGCTCGGCTCGACGAGCTCGATGGGGATCCCGTCCGCGGGCGAGCTGGGCGTGGCTACACGTATGACCCGAATGTAATTTTTTTTTTTTTTTTTTTTTTAACTCTGGTTTTTTCGTTCTTATCCTCGTACGGAGCCTCCTTTGTTCATTTTTTTTCCGCGAGTTTCGACCCCGCCCGGGAGCGAGCTCGGCGCCGATCCCGCCCCGCCGCTCCCCGGAGAGCTCGACCGGTTCGGTTCCGCTCGGATCGGACCCCGCCCGCGAGCGCCGCTCGGCTCGACGAGCTCGATGGGGATCCCGTCCGCGGGCGAGCTGGGCGTGGCTACACGTATGACCCGAATGTAATTTTTTTTTTTTTTTTTTTAAAACTCTGGTTTTTTCGTTCTTATCCTCGTACGGAGCCTCCTTTGTTCATTTTTTTTCCGCGAGTTTCGACCCCGCCCCGGAGCGAGCTCGGCGCCGATCCCGCCCCGCCGCTCCCCGGAGAGCTCGACCGGTTCGGTTCCGCTCGGATCGGACCCCGCCCGCGAGCGCCGCTCGGCTCGACGAGCTCGATGGGGATCCCGTCCGCGGGCGAGCTGGGCGTGGCTACACGTATGACCCGAAAGTTTTTTTTTTTTTTTTTTTTTTTTTTTTTTTTTAACTCTGGTTTTTTCGTTCTTATCCTCGTACGGGGCCTCCTTTGTTCATTTTTTTTCCGCGAGTTTCGACCCCGCCCGAGAGCGAGCTCGGCGCCGATCCCGCCCCGCCGCTCCCCGGAGAGCTCGACCGGTTCGGTTCCGCTCGGATCGGACCCCGCCCGCGAGCGCCGCTCGGCTCGACGAGCTCGATGGGGATCCCGTCCGCGGGCGAGCTGGGCGTGGCTACACGTATGACCCGAATGTAATTTTTTTTTTTTTTTTTTTTTTTAACTCTGGTTTTTTCGTTCTTATCCTCGTACGGAGCCTCCTTTGTTCATTTTTTTTCCGCGAGTTTCGACCCCGCCCGGGAGCGAGCTCGGCGCCGATCCCGCCCCGCCGCTCCCCGGAGAGCTCGACCGGTTCGGTTCCGCTCCGATCGGACCCCGCCCGCGAGCGCCGCTCGGCTCGACGAGCTCGATGGGGATCCCGTCCGCGGGCGAGCTGGGCGTGGCTACACGTATGACCCGAATGTAATTTTTTTTTTTTTTTTTTTTTTTTTTTTTAACTCTGGTTTTTTCGTTCTTATCCTCGTACGGAGCCTCCTTTGTTCATTTTTTTCCCGCGAGTTTCGACCCCGCCCGGGGAGCGAGCTCGGCGCCGATCCCGCCCCGCCGCTCCCCGGAGAGCTCGACCGGTTCGGTTCCGCTCGGATCGGACCCCGCCCGCGAGCGCCGCTCGGCTCGACGAGCTCGATGGGGATCCCGTCCGCGGGCGAGCTGGGCGTGGCTACACGTATGACCCGAATGTAATTTTTTTTTTTTTTTTTTTTTAAAACTCTGGTTTTTTCGTTCTTATCCTCGTACGGAGCCTCCTTTGTTCATTTTTTTTCCGCGAGTTTCGACCCCGCCCGGGAGCGAGCTCGGCGCCGATCCCGCCCCGCCGCTCCCCGGAGAGCTCGACCGGTTCGGTTCCGCTCGGATCGGACCCCGCCCGCGAGCGCCGCTCGGCTCGACGAGCTCGATGGGGATCCCGTCCGCGGGCGAGCTGGGCGTGGCTACACGTATGACCCGAATGTAATTTTTTTTTTTTTTTTTTTTTTTTTTTAACTCTGGTTTTTTCGTTCTTATCCTCGTACGGAGCCTCCTTTGTTCATTTTTTTTCCGCGAGTTTCGACCCCGCCCGGGAGCGAGCTCGGCGCCGATCCCGCCTCGCCGCTCCCCGGAGAGCTCGACCGGTTCGGTTCCGCTCGGATCGGACCCCGCCCGCGAGCGCCGCTCGGCTCGACGAGCTCGATGGGGATCCCGTCCGCGGGCGAGCTGGGCGTGGCTACACGTATGACCCGAATGTAATTTTTTTTTTTTAATTTTTTTTTTAACTCTGGTTTTTTCGTTCTTATCCTCGTACGGAGCCTCCTTTGTTCATTTTTTTTCCGCGAGTTTCGACCCCGCCCGGGAGCGAGCTCGGCGCCGATCCCGCCCCGCCGCTCCCCGGAGAGCTCGACCGGTTCGGTTCCGCTCGGATCGGACCCCGCCCGCGAGCGCCGCTCGGCTCGACGAGCTCGATGGGGATCCCGTCCGCGGGCGAGCTGGGCGTGGCTACACGTATGACGCGAATGTATTTTTTTTTTTTTTTTTTTTTTTTTTAACTCTGGTTTTTTCGTTCTTATCCTCGTACGGAGCCTCCTTTGTTCATTTTTTTTCCGCGAGTTTCGACCCCGCCCCGGAGCGAGCTCGGCGCCGATCCCGCCCCGCCGCTCCCCGGAGAGCTCGACCGGTTCGGTTCCGCTCGGATCGGACCCCGCCCGCGAGCGCCGCTCGGCTCGACGAGCTCGATGGGGATCCCGTCCGCGGGCGAGCTGGGCGTGGCTACACGTATGACCCGAAAGTAATTTTTTTTTTTTTTTTTTTTTTTTTTAACTCTGGTTTTTTCGTTCTTATCCTCGTACGGGGCCTCCTTTGTTCATTTTTTTTCCGCGAGTTTCGACCCCGCCCGGGAGCGAGCTCGGCGCCGATCCCGCCCCGCCGCTCCCCGGAGAGCTCGACCGGTTCGGTTCCGCTCGGATCGGACCCCGCCCGCGAGCGCCGCTCGGCTCGACGAGCTCGATGGGGATCCCGTCCGCGGGCGAGCTGGGCGTGGCTACACGTATGACCCGAATGTAATTTTTTTTTTTTTTTTTTTTTTTTTTTTAACTCTGGTTTTTTCGTTCTTATCCTCGTACGGAGCCTCCTTTGTTCATTTTTTTTCCGCGAGTTTCGACCCCGCCCGGGAGCGAGCTCGGCGCCGATCCCGCCCCGCCGCTCCCCGGAGAGCTCGACCGGTTCGGTTCCGCTCGGATCGGACCCCGCCCGCGAGCGCCGCTCGGCTCGACGAGCTCGATGGGGATCCCGTCCGCGGGCGAGCTGGGCATGGCTACACGTATGACGCGAATGTATTTTTTTTTTTTTTTTTTTTTTTTTTTAACTCTGGTTTTTTCGTTCTTATCCTCGTACGGAGCCTCATTTGTTCATTTTTTTTCCGCGAGTTTCGACCCCGCCCGGGAGCGAGCTCGGCGCCGATCCCGCCCCGCCGCTCCCCGGAGAGCTCGACCGGTTCGGTTCCGCTCGGATCGGACCCCGCCCGCGAGCGCCGCTCGGCTCGACGAGCTCGATGGGGATCCCGTCCGCGGGCGAGCTGGGCGTGGCTACACGTATGACCCGAATGTAATTTTTTTTTTTTTTTTTTTTTTTAACTCTGGTTTTTTCGTTCTTATCCTCGTACGGAGCCTCCTTTGTTCATTTTTTTTCCGCGAGTTTCGACCCCGCCCGGGAGCGAGCTCGGCGCCGATCCTGCCCCGCCGCTCCCCGGAGAGCTCGACCGGTTCGGTTCCGCTCGGATCGGACCCCGCCCGCGAGCGCCGCTCGGCTCGACGAGCTCGAATGGGATCCCGTCCGCGGGCGAGCTGGGCGTGGCTACACGTATGACCCGAATGTAATTTTTTTTTTTTTTTTTTTTTTTTTTAACTCTGGTTTTTTCGTTCTTATCCTCGTACGGAGCCTCCTTTGTTCATTTTTTTTCCGCGAGTTTCGACCCCGCCCGGGAGCGAGCTCGGCGCCGATCCCGCCTCGCCGCTCCCCGGAGAGCTCGACCGGTTCGGTTCCGCTCGGATCGGACCCCGCCCGCGAGCGCCGCTCGGCTCGACGAGCTCGATGGGGATCCCGTCCGCGGGCGAGCTGGGCGTGGCTACACGTATGACCCGAATGTAATTTTTTTTTTTTAATTTTTTTTTAAACTCTGGTTTTTTCGTTCTTATCCTCGTACGGAGCCTCCTTTGTTCATTTTTTTTCCGCGAGTTTCGACCCCGCCCGGGAGCGAGCTCGGCGCCGATCCCGCCCCGCCGCTCCCCGGAGAGCTCGACCGGTTCGGTTCCGCTCGGATCGGACCCCGCCCGCGAGCGCCGCTCGGCTCGACGAGCTCGATGGGGATCCCGTCCGCGGGCGAGCTGGGCGTGGCTACACGTATGACGCGAATGTATTTTTTTTTTTTTTTTTTTTTTTTTTAACTCTGGTTTTTTCGTTCTTATCCTCGTACGGAGCCTCCTTTGTTCATTTTTTTTCCGCGAGTTTCGACCCCGCCCCGGAGCGAGCTCGGCGCCGATCCCGCCCCGCCGCTCCCCGGAGAGCTCGACCGGTTCGGTTCCGCTCGGATCGGACCCCGCCCGCGAGCGCCGCTCGGCTCGACGAGCTCGATGGGGATCCCGTCCGCGGGCGAGCTGGGCGTGGCTACACGTATGACCCGAAAGTAATTTTTTTTTTTTTTTTTTTTTTTTTTTTAATTTAACTCTGGTTTTTTCGTTCTTATCCTCGTACGGGGCCTCCTTTGTTCATTTTTTTTCCGCGAGTTTCGACCCCGCCCGGGAGCGAGCTCGGCGCCGATCCCGCCCCGCCGCTCCCCGGAGAGCTCGACCGGTTCGGTTCCGCTCGGCTTGATCAGCTCTGGTCGCTAGATCACTTGACAAAATTAGGTCAACAGGCAGATCAACTCGGGTCACCAACTAGATCAACTCAGGTCGCAAACTAGATCATCTCGGGTGGCTAGATCAACTCTGCTCGCTAGTCGGTAACTCATACTGCCATAATAAATTAGGTCACTACAACGACTCTGGTCGCTCGGTCGACTAAGGTGACTCAGGTCACTGGGTGGACTTGGTCGACTCGGTCGACTCGATCGACTCGGGTCACCGAGTTGACTCAGGTAGCCAAATCGACTCAGGTCGAGTCAGTCACCTGACCGACCCGGTCGACTCGGGTCGACGCAGTCAACTTGAGTCAACTCAGTTGACTTGGATCACCGGGTCGACTAGGGTGACTTAGGTCGACTCAGCTGACTCGGTTGACTCAGGTCGACTCAAGTCGACTTGGGTTGTCGGATCTACTCGGGCCTCTAGATTGCACGGGTCACTAGATCAACTCAAGTTGCTAGCGAGATCAGCTCAGGTCACCACACAGGTAACCAACTAGATCAACTCGGGTCACTAGATCAGCTTGGGTCACCAGCTAGATCAGCTCTAGTCGCTAGATCACCTGACAAAATCAGGTCACTAACTAGATCAGCCTGGGTCACCAACCATTTCATCTTAGGTCGCCAACTAGATCAGCTTAGGTCGCTAACTAGATCAACTCAGGTCGCCAGATCAGCTCTGGTTGCCAGCCAAAAACTTTGACTGCCATAATAAATTGGGTCACCACAGCGACTCGGGTCACCAGGTCGACTCGGTTGACTCGGGTCACCAGGTCGACTTGGTTGAATCAGGTCACTGGGTCGACTCGGTCGACTCGATGGACTTGGGTCACCAGGTCGACTTGGTTGACTCAGGTCACCGGGTCGACTCAGTCACCTGACTGACTCGGTCGACTCGGGATGACTCAGTTGACTCAGGTCATCGGATCGACTCGAGTCACCAAGTTGACTCGGGTCACCGGGTCGACTTGGGTTGTCAGATCGACTCGGGCCTCTGGATCAGTACGGGTCACTGGATCAACTCAAGTCGCTAGCGAGATCAACTCAGGTCACCACACGGGTCGCCAACTAGATCAACTCACATCGCCAGATCAGCTTGGGTCACCAACCAGATCAACTCTGGTCGCTAGATCACCTGACAAACTTAAGTCACCAGCCAGATTAGCTTAGGTCACCAGCCAGTAACTCTGACTACCATAATAAATTAGGTCACCACAGTGACTCAGGTAACTGGGTTGACTCAGTCGACTCAGGTCGACTCAGTTGACTCAGGTCACCGGGTCGACTCGATCGACTCAGTTGACTCGATTCACCGGGTTGACTTAGGTTACTGGGTTGACACGATCGACTCAGTTGACTCAGGTCATTGGGTGGACTCCGTTGACTTAATCGACTCAGGTCACCGGGTTGACTCAGTCACCTGACTGACTCGGGTCGACTTGGTTGACTCGGGTCACAAGGTCGACTTGGTTGACTCGGGTCATCAGGTCGACTTGGTTGATTCGGGTCATCGGGTCGACTCGGTTGAGTCGGGTCACCAGGTCGACTCAGGTCGACTTGGGTTACCAGATCGACTCAGGCCTCTGGATCAGGATGGGTTACTGGATCAACTCAAGTTGCTAGCAAGATCAACTTAGGTCACCACACGGGTCACCAACTAGATCAACTCTGGTCGCCAGATTAGCTTGGGTCACCAACCAGATCAACTCTGGTCTCCAGATCACCTAACAAAATTAGGTCACTAGCAACTTGGGTCACTGGGTCGACTCAATTGACTCAGGTCACCGGGTGAACTCGGTCGACTCAGTTGACTCGGGTCACCGGGTCGACTCGGTTGACTCGGGTCATTGGGTCGACTCGGTCGAGTCAGGTCACCAGGTCGACTCGATCGAGTCGGGTCATCGGGTCGACTCAGGTCGTCGGGTTGACTCAGGTCAACTCGGTTGACTCAGGTCACCGGGTCGACTCGGTTGACTTGGGTCACCGCATCGACTTGGTTGACTCAGGTCACTGCGTCGACTCGGTTGACTCGGGTCATCGGGTTGACTCGGTTGACTCGGGTCATCGGGTCGACTCGGTTGACTCAGGTCACTGGGTTGACTCAATTGACTCAGGTCACTGGGTCGACTCGGTTGACTCGGGTCACCGAGTCAACTCGAATCGACTTGGGTTGCCGGATCGACTCAGGCCTCTAGATTGGGATGGGTCACTAGATCAACACAAGTCGCTAGTGAGATCAACTCAGGTCACCACACGGGTCACCAACTAGATCAACTCAGGTCACCAAATCAGATTGGGTCACTAGCCAGATCAGCTCTGGTCGCCAGATCACCTCACAAAATTAGGTCGACAGCCAAATCAGCTTAGGTTGCCAACTAGATCAATTCAGGTCACCAGATCAGCTCTAGTCACCAGCCAGTAACTCTGACTGCCATAATAAATTAGGTCACCATAGTGACTCAGGTCGCTGGGTCGACTCGATCGACTCGGGTCACCAGGTCAACTCGGTTGACACGGGTCACTGGGTCGACTCGGTCGACTCTGTTGACTCGAGTCACCGGGTTGACTCGGTCGACTCAGGTCACTAGGTCGACTTAGGTCGACTCAGTCACCTGACTGACTCGGTCGACTTGGGTCGACTTGGTTGCCTCGAGTCATCGTGTTAACTCAGTTGACTCAGGTCATCGGGTCAACTCAGTTGACTCCGGTCATTGGGTCAACTCAGTTGACTCAAGTCATCAGGTCAACTTAGTTGACTCAGGTCACTGGGTCGAGTCAGTCGACGCGGTTGACTCAGGTCACCAGGTCGACTTGGGTTGCCGGATCGACTCGGGCCTCTAGATCAAGATGGATCATCGGGTCAACTCAAGTTACTAGCGAGATCAACTCAGGTCACCACATGGGTCGCCAACTAGATCAACTTGGGTCACCAGATTAGCTTGGGTCACCAGCTAGATCAGCTCTGGTCGCCATATCAGCTTATGTCACCAACTAGATCAACTCAGGTCGCCAGCCAATAACTTTGACTGCCATAATAAATTGGGTCACCATAGTGACTCGGGTCGCTAGGTCAACTTGGTTGACTCAGGTCATAGGGTCGACTCGGTTGACTCAGTTGACTCAGGTCATTGGGTCGACTCAGTTGACTCATGTCACTGGGTCGACTCGAGTCACCAGGTCGACTCGGTTGACTCAGGTCACTAGGTCGACTCGGGTCAACTCAGTCACCTTACTAACTTAGGTAGACTTGGTTGACTTGGGTCACCAGGTCAACTTAGGTCATCAGGTCAACACGGTTGACTCAGGTCACTAGGTCAACTCTGTCGACTCAGGTCACCAAGTCAGCTGGGTCGACTTAGTCAACTCTGGTCACCGGGTCGACTCAGTTGATTCGAGTCACCGGGTCACTGGGTCGACTCGGTTGGCTCGGGTCATCGAGTTGACCAGGTTGACTCGGGTCACTGGGTCGACTCGGTGGACTCGAGTCGACTCGATTGACTCAGGTCGAGTTGGGTTGCCGGCTCGACTCGGGCCTCTGGATCGGGATGGGTCACTGGATCAACTCAAGTCGCTAGCGAGATCAACTCAGGTCACCACACGGATCACCAACTAGATTTACTCAGGTCGCCATATCAGCTTGGGTCACCAACCAGATCAGCTCTTGTCACCAGATCACCTGACAAAATTAGTTCACCAACCAGATCAGGTTAGGTCACCAATTAGATCAACTCAGGTCGCTAGATTAGCTCTGGTCGCCAGTGAGTAACTCCGACTGCCATAATAAATTGGGTCACCACAAAAACCCTGGTCGCTGGGTCGACTCAGTCAACTCAGTCAACTTGATCAACTCGGGTCACCGGGTCAACTCGGGTCATCGGGTCAACTCGGGTCACTGGGTCGACTCGGTCGACGTGGGTCACCGAGTCGACTTGGGTTGCCGAATCAACTTAGGCCTCGAGTCGACTTGGGTTGACACGGGTCGACCTAGTCGACTCAGGTCACTAGGTTGACTCAATTGATTCAGGTCACTAGGTCAACTCAGTCGACTCTGGTTTACTCGGGTCGACTCGGTCACCTGACCGACTCGGGACACCACGTCGACTCAGTCGACTCGGTTGACTCGGGTCATCGAGTCCCGACTCGGGACACCACGTCGACTCAGTCGACTCGGTTGACTCGGGTCATCGAGTCGACTCGGTTGACTCGGGTCATCGAGTCGACTCGGTTGACTCAGGTCACTCGGTCAACTCGATAGACTCGGGTCACCGAGTCGACTTGGGTTGCCGGATTGACTCAGGCCTCTGGATCAGGACGGGTCACTGGATCAACTCAAATCGCTAGCAAGATCAACTCAGGTCACCACACGGGTCGCCAACTAGATCAACTTGAGTCACCAAATCAACTTGGGTCACCAGCCAGATCAGCTCTGGTCTCCAGATGACCTGACAAAATTAGGTCACTAGCCAGATCAGCTTAGGTCACCCACTAGATCAATTCAGGTTGCCAGCTCAGCTCTGGTCGCCAGCTAGTAACTTTAACTGCCATAATAAATTAGGTCACCACAGCGACTTGGGTCACTGGGTCGACTCAGTTGACTCGGGTCATCGGGTCAACTCGGTCGACTCAGTTGACTTGGGTCACCAGGTCGACTCGGTTGACTCGAGTCATTGGGTCGACTCAGTTGACTCGGGTCACTGGGTCGACTCAATTGAGTCAGGTCACTGGGTCGACTCGGTCAACTTAGGTCATCGGGTCGACTCAGTCACCTAACCGACTCGGTCGACTCAGGTCGACTCGGATCACCGGGTTGAATCGATCGACTTGGTTGACTCGGGTCACCGCGTCAACTCAGTTGACTCGGGTCGACTCGGTTGACTCAGGTCACTGGGTTGACTCAGTTGACTCAGGTCACCGGGTCGACTCGATTGACTCAGGTCACCGGGTCGACTCGGGTCACCGGGTCAACTCGGTTGACTCGGATGATCGAGTCGACTCGGTCGACTCGGATCGACTTGGGTTGTTGGATCAACTCAAGCCTCTAGATCAGGATGGGTCACTAGATCAACACAAGTCGCTAGCGAGATCAACTCAGGTCACCACACAGGTCGCCAACTAGATCAACTCGAGTCGCCAGATCAGATTGGGTCACCAGCCAGATCAGCTCTGGTTGCTAGATCACCTCACAAAATTAGGTCGACAGCCAAATTAGCTCTGGTCACTAGATCACCTCACAAAATTAGGTCGACAACCAGATCAGCTTAGGTTGCCAACTAGATCAATTCAGGTCGCTAGATCAACTCTGGTCGCTAGCCAATAACTTTGACTGCCATAATAAATTGGGTCACCACAGCGACTCGGGTCGCTGGGTCGACTCGGTCGAGTCGGGTCACTGGGTCGACTTGGTTGACTTAGGTCACTAGGTCAACTCGGTCGACTCAGTTGACTCAGGTCACCGGGTTGACTCGGTTGACTCAAGTCACCGGGTCGACTTAGGTCGACTCGGTTGACTTGGGTCACCAGGTCGACTCAATTGACTCAGGTCATCGGGTCAACTCAGTTGACTCAGGTCATCGAGTCGACTCGATCGACTCGGGTCACTAGGTTGACTCGGTCGACGCGGTTGACTCAAGTCACCGGGTTGACTTGGGTTGCCGGATCGACTTAGGCCTCTAAATCGGGATGAGTCACTTGGTCAACTCAAGTCGCTAGCGAGATCAACTCAGGTCACCACACGGGTCGCCAACTAGATCAACTCAGGTCACCACACGGGTCGCCAACTAGATCAACTCAGGTCGCCAGATCAGCTTGGGTCACCAGCTAGATCAGCTCTGGTCACCAGATCACCTAACAAAATTAGGTCACCAGCCAGATCAGCTTATGTCACCAACTAGATCAACTCGGGTCGCCAGCCAGTAACTTCGACTGCCATAATAAATTGGGTCACCACAGTGACTCAGGTCGCTGGGTCGACTCGGTTGACTCAGGTCACAGGGTCGACTCGGTTGACTCAAGTCATCGGGTCGACTCGGTTGACTCATGTCACTGGGTCAACTCAGGTCACCGGGTCGACTTAGTTGACTTAGGTCACCAGGTCGACTCAGTTGACTCAGGTCACCGAGTCGACTCGGGTCGACTCAGTCACCTTACTGACTTAGGTCAACTTGGTTGACTCAGGTCACCATGTCAACTCAGGTCATTGGGTTGACACGGTTGACTCGGGTCACTGGGTTAACTCTATCGACTCGGTTGACTCGGGTCACCGAGTCGACTCAGTCGACTCTGGTCACCGGGTCGACTTGGTTGATTCGGGTCACCGGGTCACTGGTCGACTCGGTTGGCTCGGGTCATCGGGTCGACTCGGGTCACTGGGTCGACTCGGTTGACTCAGGTCGACTGGGTCGACTTAGTCAACTCTAGTCACCGGGTCGACTCGGTTGATTCGGGTCACCGGGTCACTAGGTCGACTCGGTTGGCTCGGGTCATCGGGTCGACTCAGGTCACTGGGTCGACTCGGTTGACTCAGGTCGACTGGGTCGACTTAGTCGACTCTGGTCACCGGGTCGACTCGGTTGATTCAGGTCACCGGGTCACCGAGTCGACTCGGTTGGCTCAGGTCATCAGGTCGACTCGGTTGACTCGGGTTGCTAGCTCGACTTGGGTTGCTGGCTCGACTCGAGCCTCTAGATCGAGACGGGTCATTGGATCAACTCAAGTCGCTAGCGAGATCAACTCAGGTCACCACATGGGTCGGCAACTAGATTTACTCGAGTCACCATATCAGCTTGGGTCACCAACCAGATCAGCTCTTATCGCCAGATCACCTGACAAAATTAGTTCACCAGCCAGATCAGGTTAGGTCGCTAACTAGATCAACTCGGGGTGCTAGATCAGCTCTAGTCGCCAGTGAGTAACTCTGACTACCATAATAAATTAGGCCACCATAAAAACCCCGGTCGCTGGGTCGACTTGGTTGACTCAGGTCACCGGGTCGACTCAGTTGACTCGGGTCATTGGGTCGACTCGGTCAACTCGGGTCACCGGGTCGACTCGGGTCATCGGGTCACTGGGTCGACTCGGGTCACCGAGTCGACTTGGGTTGCTGGATTGACTCAAGCCTCGAGTCGACTTGGGTTGACACGGGTCGACCTAGTCAACTCAGGTCACCGGGTCGACTCAATTGATTCAGGTCACTAGGTTGACTCAGTCGACTCTGGTTGACTCGGGTCGACTTAGTCACCTGACCGACTCAGTTGACTCGGGTCACCACGTTGACTCGGTCGACTCGGTTGACTCAGGTCGACTCAGTTGACTCGGGTCATCGGGTCGACTCAGTTGACTCAGGTCACTCGGTCGATTCGGTTGACTCGGGTCACTTGGTCAACTCGGGTCGACTTAATCACCTGACTGACTTAGGTCGACTTAGTTGACTCGGGTCACCAGGTCGACTCAGTTGACTCAGGTCACTGGGTCAACTCTGTCGACTCAGGTCACCAGGTCGACTGGGTCAACTCAGTCGACTCAGGTCACCGGGTCGACTCAGTCACTTGACCGACTCGGTTGATTCGGGTCACTGGGTCGACTCGGTTGACTCAAGTCACTGGGTCGACTCGATTGACTCGGGTCGACTCGAGTGACTCGGGTCACCGGGTCAACTCGGGTTGACTCGGGCCTCTAGATCAGGAGGGGTCATTGGATCAACTCAAGTTTCTAGCGAGATCAACTCAAGTCACCACACGGGTCCCCAACTAGATTTACTCAGGTCACCATATCAGCTTGGGTCACCAGCCAAATCAACTCTTGTCGCCAAATCACCTGACAAAATTAGTTCGCCAGCTAGATCAGGTTAGGTCGCCAACTAGATCAACTCGGGTTGCTAGATCAGCTCTGGTCGCCAATGAGTAACTCCAACTGCCATAATAAATTAGGTCACCACAGAAACCCCAGTCGCTGGGTCGACTCGGGTCGACTCGATTGACTCGGGTCATTGGGTCGACTCGGTCAACTCGGGTCACCGGGTCGACTCGGTTGACTCAGGTCATCAGGTCGACTTGGGTCACTGGGTCGACTCGGGTCACCGAGTCGACTTGGGTTGCTGGATCGACTCAGGCCTCAAGTTGACTTGGGTTGACACGGGTCGACCTAGTCTACTAAGGTCTCCTGGTCGACTCGGGTCGACTCAATCGATTCAGGTCACTGGGTCGACTCAATCACCTGACTGACTCGGTCATCTCAGGTCACCATGTCGACTCGATTGACTCTTGTCATCGGGTTGACTCAGTTGACTCAGGTCACTGGGTCAACCGATTGACTCAGGTCACTGGGTCGACTCGGTCACCACACGGGTCACCAACTAGATCAAGTTAGGTAGCTAGCGAGATCAACTCAGGTCACCACACTGGTCCCCAACTAGATCAACTCGGATCGCCAGATCAGCTTGGGTCACCAGCCAGATCAGCTGTGGTCGCCAGATCAGCTTGGGTCACCACATTGACTCAGGTCGCCACATTACTTGGCCAACTCGGGTCACCAGCCAGATCAACTCAGGTGACTCGGTTGACTCAGGTTATCGGGTCGACTCGGGTCGACTTGGGTTGCCAGATCAACTCGGGCCTCGAGTCGACTTGGGTTGACTTGGGTCACCAGGTCGATGCGGGTTGTCAGGTCAACACGAGTCACCGGTTCGACATGGGTCGCCAGTTTGACACGGGTCACTGGGTCGACACGGGTCACTGGGTCGACGCGAGTCACTGGGTCGACGCGGGTCACTAGGTCGACGCAGGTCGCTGGGTTGACTCGGGTCGTCAAGTTGACTCGGGTCGCCGGGTCAACTCAGGTTATTGGATCGACTCGGGTCTCTAGATCAGGACAGGTCACTTGATCAACTCGGGTCACCACATGAGTCACCAATTAGATCAACTCAGGTCACCAGATCAGCTTGGGTCACTAGCCAAATCTGCTCTGGTCGCCAAATCACCTAACCGACTCGGGTCGCCAGCCAGATCAGCTTGGGTCACCACATCACCTGGCCAACTCGGTTCGCCAGATCAACTCAGGACACGACATCGACTCAGGTAGTTAGCTAGATCATCTCAGATCACCAGATCGCCCGATGAACTCAGGTCGGGTGGGGTCTCTAGATCGAGTCGAGTCACCAGATCAAGTCGGGTCCCGAGCCAGATCAACTCAGGTCACCACATCGACTCGGGTCACCAGCCAGATTAGGTCAGGTCACTAGATAGCCTGACCTACTTAGATCTCCAGTGAGTCTGTCCACTTTTTGAATGATTGACCCATACTCCTCTTCAAGTATTATCATAGTCAAGTCTCCGCTTCTAGCTCGACAATAAGAAGGGCGTGACTCCATGTATGGCCTGAGTGATTTTTTTTTAACTCTGGTTTTTTCATTCTTTTTGTCGTAGGGAGCCTCCTTTGTCTATTTTTTTTACAACTTTTGACCTCGCTCACGATCAAGCTAGGCCAACTCATTTAAACTTGGATCGCATAAATCTAATATGCACAATAGTAATGTTGATGAGTATGCAAACACATCAATGAAGTCATCTCAGTATGTCAAGTCCCCCAACTTAGATCACTCGAGTCGCATAAGTAACTCAGATAGCCATAATAAATTAGGTCACCATAGTGACTCGGGTCACTAGGTCGACTCAGGTCACGGGGTCGACTCGGGTCATCAAGTCAACTCAGGTTGCTGGGTTGACATAGCCGAATCGACTCAGGTCTTTGGATCGGGACGGGTCACTTGATCAACTCGTGTCGCTAGCCAAATCAACTTAGGTCATCACATGGGTCGCCAACTAGATCAACTCGGGTCGCTAGATCAGCTCTGGTCACCAGATCACCTGACCAACTTAGGTCGCCAACCAAATCAGCCTTGATCGCCACATTGACTCAGGTTGCCACATCACCTAGCCAACTTGGGTCGCCAGCCAGATCAACTCGAGTTGCCAGATCGACTCGGGACACCACATCGACTCAGGTAGTCAGCTAGATCATCTTGGATCCCTAGATCGCTCGATGAACTCAACTCAGGTGGGGTCTCTAGATCAAGTCGGGTCACCAGATCAAGTCGGGTCCTGAGCTAGATCAACTTAGGTCACCACATCGACTTAGGTCACCAGCCAGATCAGGTCCCTAGCCAGATCAACTCAGGTCACCACATCCAATATGCACAATAGTAATGCTGATGAGTATGCAAACTCATCAATGAAGTCATCTCAGTATGCCAAGTTGTCAAGTCCTCCAACTTAGATCAGTCGAGTCGCATAAGTAACTCCAACTACCATAATAAACTTAGATCACTCAGGTCGTTAGGTCGACTCGGGTTGCCGGCTTGACTCGGGTCTCTAGATCGCGATAGGTCGCTGGATCAACTCGGGTTGCTAGCTAGATTAACTCAAGTCACCACATCGACTTGGGTCATCACCTAGATCAGCTCAGGTTGCCACATCACCTAACCAACTCAGGTCAGGTCGGGTCACCAGATTAATTCGGGTCACCAGCCAGATCAACTTAGGTTGCCACATCAACTCGAGTATCCAGATAGATCAGGTCACCAAATCACCTAACTAACTTAGGTCAGGTTGGGTTAGGTCTCCTGATCAGGTCGGGTCACCGGATCAACTCAGGTCGCTAATTAGATCAACTCGGGTCACTAACATGATCAACTCGGGTCAACACATCAGCTTATGTTGTTAACACATTCCAATATGCCAAGCTGTCTAGTTTGCTAGCTCGGATCACTCGAGTCGCATAAAGTAACTCGTATTGCCAAAACAACTTGGGTCACCTAATTAACTCGAGTCATCAGATCGACTCGGGTCGCCAGATCGACTCGGGTCACCGGATCGACTCGAGTCCTCGAATCGACTCGGGTCACCGTATTGACGCAGGTCAACGGATCGACTCAGGTCTCCAGATCAGGATGGGTCGTCCGATCGACTCGGTTCATCGGATCGATTCGGGTATCCAGATAGATCAAATCAGGTCACCAAATCACCTGACTAACTTAGGTTAGGTCGGGTCTCTGGATCGAGTCGGGTCACCAGATCAAATTGGGTCTCCAGCCAGATCAACTCGGGTCAACACATCGACTCGAGTCACCAACCAGATCAACTTGGGTCGCCAGACCAACTCAGGTCAGGTCGGGTAAGGTCTCCAGATTGGGTCAAGTCGCGGGATCATTTCAGCTCGCCAGCCAGATCAACTCGAGTTGCTACATCGACTCGACTCGACTCGCCAACCAGATCAGCTCAGGTCATTAGATCACCTGACCAACTCGAGTCAGGTCGACGGATGAAGTCAGATCGCCAGATCAACTCAGGTCACCAGCCAGATCAACTCAGATCATCACATCGACTTAGGTCGCCAGCCAAATCAGCTCGGGTCACCAAATCAACTCGGGTCACCAGCCAGATCAACTCGGGTTAACAAATTTGAGTTTTGACCCCACTCGCAAGCGAGCTAGGCTAACTCATTCAAACTTGGATCGCCTCAATCTAATATGCATATAGTAATACTAACGAGTATGCAAACTCATCAATGAAGTCAACTAAGTATGCCAGCCTGATCAACTCAGGTCAACAAATTGACTCGGGTCACCAACCAGATCAACTCGGGTCACCAGATTGCCAGGCCAAGTTGGGTCGGGTCGGGTTGGGTCAGGTCTCTAGATCGGGTTGGGTCAGTTCTCTAGATCGGGTCGGGTTGCCAGATCAATTCTTGTCGCCAACCAGATCAACTCAGGTCGCCACATCGACTCGGGTCGTCAGCCAGATCAGCTCGGGTCACCACATCACCTAACCAACTCGGGTTAGGTCGGGTCACCCGATCAATTGGGTCACTAAGTTGGGTGTGACTCCATGAATGGCACGAGTGGTTTTCTTTTTCAACTCTAGTTTTTTCATTCTTTTCATTGTACGAAGCCTCCTTTGTCTATTTTTTTAGGACTTTTGACCCCGCCCTGAGGATCGCCAACGAGCTCGACCGGATCCTGTCCGAGATCTTGCTCGTGAGCGAGCTCACCGGGATCCCGTCGCCAACGAGCTAGGCGTGACTCCATGGATGGCTCTAGTGATTTAAGTTTTTTATAACTTGAAAATTTTGTTCTTTTCCTTGTATAGAGCCTCCTTTATCCATTTTTTTCCTACGAGTTTCGACCCCGCCAGCGACCTTGTTAAGTTCTCATCGCAGGTCTTGCCTACTACCACGAAAGCCTCCCAGCGGTTATATGAAATGACCCCGGGTCATTTCAACACTGCGTCTAACAATAACTAGTCAGACTGCATCAAATGATGTCCACCTCGATCCATGCCAACTCATTCAAACTTGGATCACCTCAATCTAATATGCACAATAGTAATGCTGACAAGTATGCCAACTCATCAATGAAGTCGCCTTAGCATGCCAAGCTGTCAAGTCCCCCAACTTGAATTACTCCAGTCGCATAAGTAATTCGGATCATTGGATCGACTCGCATCGCCGAGTCAACTCGGGTTTCTGGATCGACTCGAGTCCCCAAAACAACTTGGGTTGCCAGTCGGATCAACTCGGGTCACCATCCAGATCAACTCAGGTCGCAAGATCACCTGACTAACTTAGATTGACGAAGTTGCCTAGCCAACTTGGATCGCTAGACTTGCCAGATCGACTCGATCACTGGAGTCGTCAGATCGACTCAGATCTCTATTTCAAGTCGGCCCTATTGCCACGAAGGCATCCCAATGATAAACCAGTCAGATCGCAAGTTAAATCACATCAAATGATGTTCACCTCGATCTGTGCTAACTCATTCAATCTTGGATCACCTCGATCCAATATGCCAAGCTGTCAAGTCCACCAGCTCAGATCACTCGAGTTGCATAAGTAACTCAGATCGCCAGAACAACTCGGGTCACCAGATCGACACAGGTCGTCAAATCCACTCGGGTTGCCGAATCAACTCGAGTCGTCGGATCGACTCGGGTCTCCAGATTAGGACGGGTTGTCAGATCGACTCGGGCCGCCAGCCAAATCTACTCGGGTCCCTACATCGACTCAGGTATCCATATAGATCATATTGGGTCGCCAAATCACCTGACTAACTAAAGTTAGGTCAAGTTTGGTCGGGTCAGGTCTCCGGATTGGGTCGGGTCACCGGATCAACTTGGGTCAACATATCGACTCGAGTCGCCAACCAGAACAACTCGGAGTCACCAGATTGCCAGACCAACTCGGGTTGGGTCGGGTCAGGTCTTCAGATCGGGTCAGGTCACGGGATCATTTTTGGGTCGCCAGCCAGATCAACTCGGGTCGCCACATCAACTCGACTCACCAACCAGGTCAGGTCGGGTCACCAGATCACCTGACCAACTCGGTCAGTGTCGACGGATGAAGTCGGATCGCTGGATCAACTCAGGTCGCTAGCCAGATCAACTTGGGTCACCACACAACTCAGGCCGCCAGCCAAATCAGCTCAGGTCGCGAGATCAACTCAGGTCAACAAATGTGACTTTTGACCCCACTCACAAGTGAGCTAGGCTAACTCATTCCAAGTCTCTCATGGAAAAGTCCATGACTTCCCATTCCTATACCTATGCTGACGAGTATGCCAACTCATCAATGAATTCGGCTCAGCATGCCAAGTTGTCAAGTCCCCCAACTTGAATTACTCCAGTCACATAAGTAATTTAGATCACCAGAACAACTCGGGTCACCGGATCGACTCAATTCGCCGGATTGACTTGGATCACCGGATCACTAGAGTCGGCAAAGTAACCCAGATCTCTAGGGTCATAACGGGATAGGTATTGTTTACGGATGTAACGACCTCTGAGATGAGCCCAACTCGTCAATCGGAGCCAGCTCGCCAATCTGATTGAGCTAGCCGATCTGAGCCAACTCACCGATTTGAGCTAGCAAGACACCTCTCAAGAATTGAGTTTGAGAACTTCTCCACTAATGAGTTGTCCTCAAGATGTGAACTTGCATCCAGATTAGGACTTGTGGCTTGCACGAGCCAATGTCATGAAGACCTCCTACGTACATGCAACCAATGCATCTCATAGTCCAACATAGTTCTGAACTAGCTCATTACGCCACCATCTCGCACATGTTCCAAGTCTCCCATGGAAAAGTCCCAACTTCCCATTCCAATACCTAGTTGATTTCACCTCGGATCGAGTCCCCAACAAGATCCAATGCCACTCTGCACAAAGCAGTCCATGCAACTTCATGCAGCTCGAATGACACCTCGACTTGACTCTAAACCTTACCCAGGCCAAAACTATTAACAACTTGTCGCACAACCCCATGAATGCTCCTCGAATCAAGTCCCTGACATGACCCTACTCCTGAGTGCACCAACAACTCCTTTGTTACACCTCGGATCGAGTCCCTTACATGTCAGTTCAAGTCAGTCGACGTGTTAGCTCTATTTCTAGTATGAGGTGATCTTGTCACATCAACACTACACCCATCCATTGTAAGTTAGCCATACCACCACAAAGTCATCCAACAGTCATTATGAAATGACCCCTATCACATCAAGCTGTGTTGGTTGTTTCAAGTCGGCCCTATTGCCACGAAGGCATCCAATGGTAACTAGTCAAATCGCATCAAATGATGTTCACCTCGATCTATGCCAATGCTGCCTATGATTGATTTGCTAGCTCTCTACGGATATTTTTGGATATGCCATTTGATACCTGAATGCTATGCATGGGTTCGTGCATAGACGATTCGAGCTGAGCTTAAGGATGTTGAGTTCTCAAGTGAATATGAATAGGCGAGTTGTTCTATGGAGTAGAACTCAGGAATGCATGATGGATTGAGCTCATCTCGCGGATCCGAGCCAGCTCGTTGATCCGATCCAGCTTGTCGATCTGAGCCAGCTCGACGATCCGAGCCAGCTCGTCAAGTTGAGCCTTTTACGAGATTTAAATTTTTTGCGACCTATCGACGTCGGCAAGCATTTGTATGGGGGAGAAAGACTCGGACTAATAACTTATCCTCGTAGGGGAGGTGTTGTTGGTGGATGTGAGGATTTTTGAGATGAGACCCAAGCTGGAACAAATTCTAGTGCGCATTGTGATTAGAGCTAAGCTAAAGGATATTGAGTTCTCAAGGAATACAAATAGGCAAGTTGTTTTATGGAGTAGAACACGGGAATGCATGATGGATCCGATCCGATTTGAGCCGAGCCGGCTCGGCGATCGAGCCAGCCAGCTTGGAAAACCGAGCCGGCTCGCTCGGCAAACCGTGCCAGCTCGCCGATTCGAGTCAGCTCGCTCGGTGATCCGAGCCAGCTCGCTTGGCGATCCGAGCCTTTTACGAGATTTTAAGTTTTTGTGACTTATCGGCGTCGAGCAAGCATTTCTACGTGGGAGCAAGACTCGGACTAATAACTTATATAGGGGAGGTGTTGTTGGTGGATGTAAGGATCTTTGAGATGAGACTCGAGATGGAATGGATTCTAGTGCCCATTGTGATTCGAGCTGAGCTAAAGGATGTTGAGTTCTCAAGTGAATACAAATAGGTGAGTTGTTCTATGGAGTAGAACACGGGAATGCATGATGGATTGAGCTCAGCTCGTCGATCCGAGCCAGCTCACGGATTCGAGCTAGCTTGTCGAGCTGAGTCTTTTACGAGATTTAAAGTTTTCGTGACCTATCCGTGTCGGCGAGCATTTCTACGGGGGAGCAAGACTTGGACTAATAACTTATATAGGGGAGGTGGTGTTGGTGGATGGAAGGATCTTTGAGATGAGACCCGAGCTGGAACGGATTCTAGTGCGCGTTGTGATTCGAGTTGAGCTAAAGGATGTTGAATTCTCAAGTGATTAC
>BSBK01007770.1:412500-630733 GCA_027943335.1 Chamaecyparis obtusa | reverse complement strand
CATACATATATTATATATATATATATATATATATATATATATATATATATATATATATATATATATATATATATATATATATATATATATATATATATATATATATATATACATATACATATACATATACATATACATACATACATATATACATACATACATATACATATACATATACATATACATATACATATATATATAGATATATATATACATATATATATATATATATATATATATATATATATATATATATATATATATATATATATATATATATATATATATATATATATATATATATATGTGTGTGTGTGTGTGTGTGTGTGTGTGTGTGTGTGTGTGTGTGTGTGTGTAGATACATACATACATACACACACACACACACACACACACACACACACACACACACACACATATATATATATATATATATATGCAAAGAATATGGATAAGTGTATGAATAAATAATATGTTTTATAATAATACATATTTATAATATTTAAATATTAATAATAGTGTGTTTTACTTATGGTATATGTACCATAAGCATATGGGTGCACACGTATGCCTATGACTACATATATAAATATATATATTATTATATGATAAATTAATTAAATTATGTAAAGAAAATGATTAATAATAGATAATAATAAATCTATGTAACTTTCATTTAATGGAAATGTGTTTGGTAAATTCTTTTACCATGGTTATTAGTAAATTATTCCTAAAAATAATATTATCTATTTTGCTACCCTTAAATTTAGGAGACAAAGACTATAATCTTATTAAATAATATTTGTTTATCCCTTCACGGGACTGGTTTTACAAACCATATTAATTAATTAATAATTATTATAGTTGGGATGGTTGCATCGGTTGGAATACCCATGCAACCACCTCCTCCAATCTATATACAAGAAAGATTTCCTGTGTGAAGGTGTGTTGGATAGGAGTGGATTCAGAAAGAAAAGATAACAAGATTAGTATTTTGTTGGTAGGAATATTGTATTTGTGAGGAGAGAAATTCATTATTCTCTAAGAGTGGCATTTGGTTGTTTCCGGAAGAGGCTGGAGATTGCACCCAAGAGGATTTGAAGGAGTGCTGAAAGGGTTGAGAGGATTGGACTTGTCTTCATCAACCGAATCTCCACAGGACTCAAGGTTGGAATTTATGCTGAGATTTATCTCTCCTTTGTGATCTATGGAATGATGAAAGTCTGGTTAAATGTTTCTCTATATATTCGTTGTTGATATAAATTATAGAATGTTGTGTTATATATCATTGTGCCTGTATTAGTGATTTAAAGAGTAGGATCATGTTGAATGGATTTATTTCCTGTATTGAGTGTATATGAATATTTATGCATTTGTAAGAGTCTGTAGACTCCTTAGTATTCTCCTTTTATCTCCTTTCTTTTCAGAATATCCATGAGTACTTCCAGTATTTAGAACTAGTAATTCAACCCTATGGTTTCATATCTATTTTTGTACCACCTTCCTTTGTCCAGATCTAGAACAGATTTGTTGGATAGATGGTTGTTTCTAAATGGAAACTAGGAAATCTAAAATGGGTCATGCCCAAATTAGGCAACCATAGTCCCCATAATGCCCAGTTTTACCCATAAGTCAGAGTTGATAGTCATTTTTGAATTTTTGGCAGTCAGTTTAGTGGTGATCGAGCAAGTTAGTGGTGACCAAGCAAGTTAGTATTGACCGAGAAAGTTAGTATTGACTGAGCAAGTTAGTGGTGACCAAGGAGGTTAGTATTTGACCGAGCAAGTTAGTGGTGATTGAGCAAGTTAGTGGTGACCGAGCAGATTAGTGTTAACTGAGGAAAACAAGATTTATACAAGTACAAAAGTATAAGTTACGATACTTTAATTTCTTATACTTTAAGTTATACTTGTATAAAGGGATTAGGTACCTTCCGAAATGATTGAGATAGGTTTTAGCTTCATAGGAGTTAAGATGCAACTTCTAATTTTGAGATTTCTTGAAAATTTAGACTTAGTGAAATTTCAAGCATATGGAATTTTGTATAAACTATATGGAAATTTGTGTAAACTTTATATATAATCATTTTTTGTTGATAAAAGTTATATGGTGTATTTAGATGACTTAATAGGGTTAGGATGTGTGTAGGAAGTAGGGTTAGGGTTTAGGATTGTCTGGAAGATCAAGACTATCCTAGGTCTGCCTAAACCAGTCCTAATTTTTTGAAACATCCCTAAACTATCCTATTATTTTTTGTTCTTTGATGTAAGTTCTTAAAAGTGATTATGATGTGTTTTATTTCATGTATGATGTATTTTTTATGTGTCGGTTAAGGGTAGAAAACCTAAGGACACTAAGTGAGTGGCTCTCAGTGCAGGGCTGGGGCCCTAAGTGGCTAGTAGTAGGATAACTGACTGAAGAGTTATTTTAACAAGTGATAATTTAATTAAAACTTATGGGAATGGGTTTAAACATGTAAAAATATTAAATGTGCCTCACCCATGCCATTAGTGCTAGTAAAAGATATGTATGGAGTGGGAGAAGGTGCCTATGCATAGGTACGATTGAATGTCACTTGTCTGTATGAAAGGCATTCGGTTCCACATGTGCCTACTTGGGGGCCAGGGCCTGGAGTGGCTAGTACCAGGATACCCCAATGGGTGAGGGGTATGCAATGACACTCACTTAAATTGTTGCTTAGAGTTTCTACCAAGCCTTAGAACCTTTGGGGAAAATATTTGTGCTTTGATCTTCTTTTCATTTGTTATTTGGGAAAGGTTACCCAACCCTAGGTATGGCCTAGCTATTCCTTCTTTGTGGATCTTGGTGTTTATCTCCTAGCATGGTGGAGTGGGTCTTTTGGTATCCATGTGGATGGGTGGTAAATCTTTTTATTTAGGTATCTTTTATAGATGCAATGATTAATGATTCGTGCTTTCTTATGTTCCAATTTTTAAGGGTGAAGACTTGTATTTATCTTTCATGATGTAAATTTATTGTTACCTCCCAAGAGGAGATGAATGTAATGTAATCATTAATGTATCTCAAAATGATGTATTTGAAATGGGTAGACTTAGGAAAAAGGGAAAAGGGAAAGCACAAACTTTATGTATATGATGTATGTTGGAAAGGAAAAGGATTTTGTAACATTTCAAGAAAAATAGTACATTTCCCATTATTGATTAAGTGAAAAGCTATTGAAAAACAAATGTATTATTTGCAATGTATCAAATGTTTAGATTATTCTATTATATGGTATTAATGCTTTAAATGCTATATTGTTCATAAAAGATACTTAGGAATAAAGATGGATTTAAAGGGAAAATTGAAATGAAACTACTTTATATTTCTTTATGAAGAATCTACAAATGTTGTGATGTAGTCGCTTAAGAAATAAATCAATTTGTTAGTACACTATATGGACTTAATGTTTTGTAGATTAAATGAAAAGGGAACCTTGGAGGAATCTAAGTTAATCTATGTTTTGTTTATTTGATTCTTTTAAAGTTCAAAATTTTTCATAAATCATTACTTAGGTTTTCTTTTACAAAGAGAATCTTTGTTCTCTTCCCCGATTCCTTTGCGGGGCATGACACTAGCTCCCAAAGGCAAGCCTTGATATAACAAACACTAGGCAAATGAGAAATTTTAGGCTTAGTGATAGCATCCAAAATAGTACAGAAATGCTAGCCCCAACTCTTTTGAGAAGAAGAGATATGCCAATGTTGGTTGAGAGAATCAATCATGGGCAGATGAGAAACCAACCAAGAATACCCAAGCTTGGGTTTGGAACTGGTGAAGGGCATAGCAGGATACCATTTCTAGTCCTTCCACCAAGGTCTAATAGATTGAATTCCAACTTGTGAAGGAGATGAGGTGGGATAGCCAAAACCAGCAAGTCAAAAGTCTAACGATTTGGGCGGATGAGCCAGAATTGAACCCAGAGGTCATCCCAAGATCAGAGATTCATAGTGGCTCTAGAGAAAAGATCTTTTAGGGTTTGACTGCCATGCTTGTGAAACCAAAGAGCATTAAACCCTGGAATTCTGGCAAGAGGAATCCATGTTGAGCAAAAAGAGGGGACCACCAAATGTTCTACTGGTTGAAAGAAAGACCATCCTAGAAACCATTCCCAGCCCAACGGAGCTAGGGCTTGATAGACTCCTAGGATCACCAAATACTTTTGGCGACAAAAGTGCCTTGGATTTGAACGGGTTCCTTCATAACCAGAAGGGATTGAAAACCAATCCGCTTCTAGGTAGGCTTGTGAAGAAGAAATCTTGAGGAAATGCAGTGTCGAAGAAAAATTTTCCAAGCCTCATTGCCTATGAGACACTGCACAACCCATTTGGCACAAAGGGTGTGTCCCTACTTCTAGGTATCAAGTAAACCAAGCCCACCTGAGATCTTAGGGAGGCAACATAAATCCCAGGCAACTCTGTGAAAGCCCTAGTGATCAATATCGGAAGCCCAAATAAAATCCCGCAATAAGGAGGCTTTGGAAGGAGTCCAACAAGAGGAATAGTACACATGTGTGGCCGCTAGGATCTTGGAGAAAATCTAGAATTTTCCTGTGAGAGAGAGCGGCTTCGTGACCCAGTAGGTAAGTTTTTTTTCAATATTGGCAAGAACCGCATTCTAGGATTTTGATGGAAATTTATTTATATTATTTGTGTTATTTTAATAGAATATAATGAGTGGTATATGTATAAATATAATTAACTTAACAAAAAATTTTGAGAATTAAAAAAGTAAAATTTTATTTCTTAATTTTTTTTATAATGATATTTTAAAGTTTTAAAATTTAGAATAAGATACTGGTAAGAATTTTTACGATAGACAAATTTCATTTCTTATTTTTTAATTTTTTTTTTCTTATAATGATATTTTAAAGTTTGAAAATTTAGAATAAGAAACTGATAAGAATCTTCACAATAGACAATAATTTTTTTCTTAACAATTAATTATAATAATATTTTTCATATTTGTAATTGTTTAATACTAAATTATTACTAATATCTTGCATAATATAAGGACGATGTAGAAAGACATTAGCATCTTGTATCAAGATTTAGATGGTGTAGGAAGACATATGATACTATACATGTCAAGATGAAACACATGGATGATTCATTAAGATGAAGGAAGACATGATGCTTCAAGAAGATTTTCAATTTTTGTTTTGTTTTTTGTAAGTGCACATTATAGTTTTTAAATGTATCATATAAATCCCATATCAATTACTTTTTCATATTGTTCTAATAATAGGGAGATGATTTAGCAAGATAAGGAAAATATCGGCTCTAAAAATTCCATAGGAAAGTACCCTTGAGAAGGCCTTCACCACATGTGGGACGTCGTCCTCAACCAATGAATTTACTAACCCCCTTCTCTCTACCATTTTATGGGGTCTACAATGTTCGGTAATGGGAATTTTAAACATTCTTCACAACCATCGAATGATGAACAAACTAGGGAAAAACCTTTCAGGGAGGCTTTGGAAGGAGCAAATATAGTTCCAGATGGAGCCAGGTTCCTTAATAAACTGATCAAGGATAACACCAACAACAATAGAGGTGAGGTCCTCTCTACTGATGCCTTCATCATTAAGCTGAATTTTCAAATGGAAATTTCTATAAATGCAAAAAAAAAAGATTATAAAATAAAACCTTATTTCTAGCAAGTGAAGATATTTTGAAACTTGCATCTCATAGTGTTTTGAACGAGTGGTTGCATAATGTATATGATAAGAATTTAGGTTTTCATTTCTCTTATCTTTGCATACTGCAAAAGAGTTTGTTACTTATTCTTTTTGCTAACTCTAATAGTCAAAATAATTCATAAAGGGGCAATTTTGGAGGATGTGATCTTGTAATTTTAGGGTTGTATTGTGGCTCCCTAAGGCCATTAAAAATAAAATTATTTCATTGATGTTTCCTCAATGGATTAATATAGGAAATCTCCCCACATTTCTTTAGAATATTCTTCCACAATATTTGGAACCCATTGGCTCTGTGATTAGGGTGGACAGAACATGCAACCTCCTTCCTCACATTGATGCTAGGGTTTTAGTGTCTATAAATCCATCCTTTGATCTTCACAAAGAGATACATTTTGATATGTATAACCAAATTATTGTGTTCATTATTGCATTTATTGGAGGGATCAATGCCTTCATTTTATGAAGGAGGGAACACCACATGAGAAATTCCTTCCCGTTGTTTAAGACCAAATTGATTCTTCAATCCAAAGTGACCAAGAAAAAAATCTCTTGTGCTAATAATTTGAGTCATAAAAAGTCCATTCCTAATATGTGAGATCCCAATGACGCCTCTCACCCTCCCAAAGAGAAAACCCTTCCAAAGGATCCCAAATCCCTTGTACATAACCTGGGCTCACTAAGCAATGTGTTTGTGTAGAAATCTAATCCTTAAGTGAACAATAATAGTGTACAACCTTAACTATTATCTAAAGTTTATTGGTTACTAGTAATCTAAATTTTGGTCTTGATACGCAAGCCCCTCGTCCTAAGCATATATGACCGAACATGCTTAAGATATAGCCCTCAAAAAAATCAAGAAAAAATCATATCCTAGATTTAGAAGCAACATTTATTTTCCAAAAAATCCAAAGTGAATACTCATACCCTACTTCTCTTGCCAAACCAGAACCCCCTTGAAGATTCACTTATTTTTCCCTCTATCTTGGAGAAAGATGGTATTGTGGGTGATAATTGTTACTAGTAGTTGCCGTTGCACCAAAATATTGACCTATTAATGCCCGATACAACTACTAGACTTATAGAGGACACAGGAGGTGGTTAAGCCATGTTGCAAATCCTGAGGGGAGCATTGGTCCCATTATGCCAAAAATATCCCCCTCAGCGTTACCCAAGAGGATTCAAACATGTGACCAAGCTCTGATACTACTTGTTACAAGTAGTAGTTGCTGTTGCACTGAAAGATCGACCTATTAATGCCTAATACAACCACTAGACTTATAGAAGACATAAGAGATGGTTAATAAATGTTGTGAATCCCAAGGTGAGCATTGACCATCAGGCCAACAATAATGCCCCTAAGGCTATAGGTGCAATGGAGAAATATGGAGGCTGGGTTGAGTTAAAGGCTACTGATTCTTATTATTTGGCATCTAGTGATAGTTTTGAATATTTTAAGTTGGCTTATGACAATCAATATAATCTCTTGAATTTCACCCTGAGGGTTACCACTTCTCCCCCACCCCCTCCTCTCCTTAAGGCCTCACCTATATTCTAGGCCCATCCTTGTCACTATCCACCATAATACCATCCTCACCCTAGAGATAGAGCTAATTGATGAATCAAAGAAGGTTTCTAGAGATGAGAAGTTGGAATAGGGGAAGATTAAAGAGTAATAAAGGCATTAAGAACCCCAAAAAGGATTTTCCAAGTTGTTACAATAGTTTTAAAGCCCAAATGGAAAAAAAAAATTGATTGTAATTATGGACTTAACATGTGCATCTTGGAACATTAGAGGGCTTGGGTCCCCTTATAGAAAATATATCATTAAAAGTTTCCTCATGATGAATACAGATATAGACAAACTTAGATTTCTCCAAGAGCTTAAGGTTGTAGGGTTCTTCCTAAATATCTACCTAAAATGCATATGGAAAGATATTAGATTCTTTATGAATAAGCTTCGTAAAGGTAAAGGGGTAGTGGCTATCCTAGTGGGGCCTAAATGGAGGAAACAAATTTCAAGATGGGGATCCTCCACTTGCAATAGATTGGTCTATATCAAATTTATCATTAATGGAAAAGAAATTAGATTGTGTATTATCTATGTAGCCAATGATCATAGGGAAATAATTGATCTATAGAAATGGATGTTCCATTTGGATAAAATTCAATGGGTCATGAGGGGGGACTTGAACATTATTGAAGGACCCCAAGATAAGGTACGAGGCAAAAATTTTGATTGGAAAGGGAATGAAAAATACTTATCGTATAAGATAATCAATAAACACAAGCTTTTTGACCACTTAGAAGCAAATAAAATGGGACACAAGCGTATTTGGCATACTTGGTCCAACTTCAAACATGGGGAAAGGAGAATTTAATGTAGATTAGATAGATTTTATGTCAATAAGAATATATTTAGTTTTAAAAAGGTTACTAGTGATGTGATTGTGAAAGTTGTACCCTAAACTTTATTTGATAACCACCCGGTTATTAGAAATATTTTCCAAATAGGGAGTTTTGGCAGTACGGAGTGAAAGAAGGAAGAATTTTCCCAAAATATTAGCCCATTGAAGGATAGGGATGTCAAAAAAATGATCAGGGTAATTATATGGTACAATAGGGGTATTGTGAAACATGAGAATGCTAATGAGAGGTGGTTGTAGAGACCTAATTAAGTGTATTTGAGAGGGTGGAAAAGCAATAAACTAGATCAAGAAGCCATTCTTTAGGTATTGTCTTCCTATTATAATAAACTCTTCACTTTTGAAGATATTGGGCATGAGATGGAGACTTTTAGATTCAATATTGATATTATCATTCACAAGAAAGTCTCTCTTGAAGAGGTAGCATATTTGGATAGACCTATAAGTGTTGAAGAGATAAATAATTCTATCATGAAACTCAGCAAGGTAAATGCCTATGTGCTAAATGGTATTCCTATGGAGTTTTATAAAGACAACAATGATTGGATTGGTGAATAATTTGCATAGGTCGATATAGAAGCAATTAATAGGACCTCTCTTGGTTTAGATATTAACTTAAGCTTTATTATGCTTATTCCTAAAGGAGATAAAACCATGATTAAAAATTTGAGGCCCATTACACTATTGAATGTCCCCTAGATAAAATATTGGCCAAAAATACTTACAATTAGGCTAGAGAATGTAATACCCACATGGTTAGCTAATCCCAAACAGGCTTTGTCAAGGGGTGATATATGTTAGAGAATTTGATCACTGGTTGGGAGGCTATGGACTAGGCCAAAGGCTCTGGCCATTGCATCTTCATGTTATTACTAGACTACAAGAAAGCATATGATAGAACATAATGGAATTCCTTTTATTTCTTTTATTTATTTTTATGATGCTTAGGAGCCTTGGATTCCTTAATATTTTCAGTCAAATGATCCAAATTATTATGAATGAAGCTAATGCCAAGGTGGAAGTCAATGGAATGAGATCTAAATCCTTTACACTTTCTAGATCTATAAGACAAGGATGCCCCTTGGCCGCTGCCTTGTTTTTTATAGTTGTTGATGCTCTTTAGTAATTGTTGAGGGATAATACATTGTCTCCTAAAGTGAAAGGTGTTGACCTCTCTAATGGAGATGAACTATCCAATAATCAATTTACTAATGAAACAACCATCATTATTGAAATTGCAGAAGAAAATGTTAGTAATTTCTTATGGATAAATTAGACCTATTGTGTGTAGCATCTCAGGGTAAAGTAAGACTCTTTGAATCAATAATGTTGGGCTGGAATGACCAACCCAATAGCTAGTATAATAGGTTTTCTCATTCTTAAGGGTAGGGGGAGAATCACATGTGAGATACCTTGGGATCCCCTTCTCAATCAATCCTAATTTAAATGAGATGTGAAATTAAACAAAGGTTAGAATTAAGTAAAAAATGGGAAAATGGAACACACACTATCTCTCATTAGGAGGAAGATTCCAAATCTGCCAGAAAATTTATCCTCCTATACAATCCACTATACCTCTTCTTGGTTATTTAATCGGCCACAAATTAATTACATCCAATAGAGAATCAAAGACTTTTTTGTGGTCAGAAGGAAGAGGTAATCAAAAGAGACACACAATTATCTAGAAATGGTGCACTATGAGAAAAGGATGTGGTGGATTGGGGCGAAAATATTTAAAGAGACGAGACATTAATATCTCTATGAAATGGATTGCTAAATCCCGATCAAGAGGGGAACCATGGAAGGTAATTATAATGAGAATGATATTTCAAGGAGCAGTCCAATGAAGACCTCATCTTTGAAAGGATTGTATATTAATGATTTAGTGTCTAATGTATTTAAGGCTATATGAAAAAGTTGGGATAATGTCAAAAAGATGATCTCTAACAATAGTTTTAGTGATGAAAAAAAGATGATTTAAGGTAACAAATAAATTTGGTAGAATCTAAAACATGGAGAAAAATCCCTTGCGTTAATCCAAGGATGCTCAGCTCGGAGTTGGACAAGAAAATGCATTAAAAAATTCTCAGATGTCATATTGGAAGGGAGATAGACTACTTGGAAGGATCTGTGGAGAAAGTTTTGACATACCATAGAAACTTGTGGAGAACCTTCTCTATGTTGAGGGAGGCCTACAATCAGTTGGATCTTCCTAGAAACTATGATCAAAACAATGAGAGTTTATTAAACCTTAAATGGCCTGATGGTACCACTTTTTCTAACAGCAAAGCCAAACATATTTATAAACTTCTGATAGATGATCATTATATCTTTGACCACTTTAATACCTCCTGGAACATGGACCTAGAATCTACTAGTTGGAACGAAATGCTTATGGACCTTTGGCATAAACCTCTGGAGCCTAAAATATCCTTCTTCATGTGATACTTCATCCGTCATAAAATGCCACTTAAAAAACTCAATGGGGTGCCTAATATTTGTTCAATCTGCAAGTGTTGTGAATCCACTAAGCATATATTCTTTGATATTACTTTTTTCTAAAGTTGTCTAGGGGATATTTAGTCTCTACTTGCACTCTAATTTTAGTTTTCATCATATCATTGTTGACAAGTTCTTGAGCCTTAGAAATAACAACAATCTTTTTTGGTCTATTCTTTCTATTGAAATCTTATGGTCAGTTTGGAAAATATAGAATGTTGAAATATATAATGGTAGAGTAAGGTATCAAATTCCTTGACCTATTGAATGCTGGAGAAACTAAGATGCTCAGAAAGGGGATAGCCAACTGGTACACCTCTGAAAGGGAACCATTTGAACAAGCTGTCGACAATCTCAAAAAGTAGCAGAATGAATTAATGGGAAAAGCAAGACAAGAAAGTGTATCACCTATTCCATCAACTCTAATCGCTACTATACCTTGAGTTGTCATGCCACAACAACCGAGAGTAGCTGTAAGAGTGCACCCCTACAACAACTTTATCCAGGATGACAAGATTTTGAAATGGATGGAAGGAAACCATGGATGGACTGTCTAGATAGAGATAAAGGATAATGAAATCTGAACATTGATACCTTTGATTTTCTAACTTTATGTTATTGGTTTACCTCTAGATGGTTTAGCATTGCATGTTAGGTATGTATATTCATAAACCGCTCTCTTAATTAGGATCCTATTTTGTTGTGATGGTGTTTGTGCACATATAAACTCGAATATGATGTAACGGTTTCTTGAATTATACTTAATATAAAAAAAAGATAAGGAAAAGAAGATACTAAATCCATCTTTCTTCTATGCGTTTCATGTTTTTAAACAATTGTTTATTTATTGTCTACTTTAAATATTTCTAACATACTTGAAATATTTATGCTTCTAACATGTAGTAAGACTATCAGATAAAAACCTATTTCAACATGTTTGTAATTTATATATTTTATTTAATCATTTATTTTAAACAATTCATAACATTAATTTTAATTACATAATAATAGTATTCAAACATGCACAATTCAAATGTATATATATATATATATATATATATATATATATATATATATATATATATATATATATAAAATTATAATTTATTAAATTTATTAATAATAAACATATTAACAAAGTTCAAAAGTACAAAAGAATTAAAAATCTATACATAAAGAATACACAAATTTTCAAACTATCATCAAATAAACATATTAAACTTATTCTTCATTACAAACCAGATTTTTCCTATTTTTCATTTTTACATTTGCAATAAAATAGAATATACACATTCCTTTGGACTTGTCGCATCCAATAATTCAAATTGGTTTCTTATTTCCATTCCTTAACAAGACATGTTGCCTGGTTATCTTCATCATGTGTTTTCCTCTAGCCGTCACATGCTCCAATCCATATAAACTTTTAATCATAGCCACAATATATATCTATTATTCTATATAGTATTGATGTTATGAAAAATATTTATAAAATTCCTTTATGAAAAAACGAGATTTAAAAAATAGGTTCATAACTATTTCTACTGTAAACATTAGTTCGAATCAGTTCATACAACATGATGTAACTGCGAATATGTATGAGTTCAAACATCGTTTAAATTGACTGCAAAACATCCATGGGCTTATAACATCCATGGGCTTATAGTGATCACTGGTACTGCGCTCATATATGCAATTCAAATTTCTTCCACTTTATTTTATTCTGTTGCATGATCTGAAACACTGATGTTAAAACCAACCACACAATAAAATCCAGAAACTGTTATTTGTAATTGTAATGAATTGTAAAAAATTGATTACATTAATAAAGAAATTGGTTTTGAATTTTTTCTACTGACATTTTATATTACTTCACAATGCAATGCTAAGGGATACACAAAACTAAATGAGATGAATGGATAACAATCAAATAAGACCACAACGCAACGGTTACCCTTCTATGATAAAAGTCTCCTATATGTACATATACGTTGGCGTTTCAGTATAGCTGAACGTTATCATGATGAAAACCCAAACCAGAAAACATTTACATACATTTTAAAGAAAACTGTTTTTGAGAAGGTGCTATATACTTAATTTGAATGATAGTCACTATATATCTCTAGGTTTTCCTATATATTTGATTTCAGTGGAAGCAGTTATAAGCTCCCAATTTTTCTACATACGTACAATTCAACGGAATGAAGCATACAATACAAACCTTTCTGAATCGGATGGAAACCTATGATAACCATTATAAAATTGAAAAGTCCATCTCGATGATCTATTTTTCCTTAGTAGTTAGCTCTTACCCATTTCCCATTGCCTCCAAAGCTCCAATTCGCATTCCTTTTGTAACCCTAACTTGATAATCTAGGTGAAATCCCAAAGAGATGTAAGCTCGTAACTTTCTTCGTCTCCTTCAGCGAATGGGTTATGAAATTGGAGAGAAGATCCCATCTTCACTCCATCTGCAGTGTTCATTAGAAAGTTTAAGCAATCTAACCATGATTCCATTATCTCATTGTTCTGGTTTGCAGGTTTTCGAAAATCAGTGGATTGAGAATGATTTTCTAGAAAGAGCTCTGAACTAAGAACAGCACTGTTAACATCATCACTACTCCTGTTGGAGCACAGCTTTGGTACTTCTTGTTTCTCTGGCTGTTGAGAAAAAGAGTATGCAGCTTGGACAGCAGCAGCCTGAATATCCGTTGGAGAGGAAGTTGCAGGGCAAGGAAGGGAGTTAATTGAGTCAGGGAAATTGAAATTGGCTGACTTTCCTCTTAGGGCAAATGCAGCTGCATCATGTGCACGAGCTGCCATTTCTGGTGAAGGAAATGAGCCAAGCCATATCCTCTTCTCCTTCCCTGGCTCTCTGATTTCTGACACCCACAAACCCCACTTTCTCTTTCTCACACCTATATATATGGGATGTTTTGTTCCCCTCCTATTTGAATTTGCACTACTACCTTCTTTCCCCATAAATAATCAGAAACGGCATAGGCAACTGTTACGAATTTGAACTTTGATAGAAATAAGATTGTACAATGACCCTAACACAATCAAGGGTTAATACTATTTATGAGTACGATTTGAGACGAGTCCCTTAAACATATGATAATAATACCTAACTAAAAGAGAATGGCTAACTAAATGTCGTAGACATTATTGAACTTAAGGGTTTCTCATCAGCTTAAAACCAAACACTAAACAGAGTTGAAACTATTGGACTTTCAGGCGATTCCTCCTCTACTCTGTGGATCAATATAGCCTAGACATCATCTGAAGATTTCTTTCTTTTTATTGGCACAACAAGCTCGGTGATAGATACATATCAACGTTTCAAAACCAGAATAAGCTTACTAACATATTCTCATATGTTATTATATTTCAGTGGTTCTTTCTCCAACCTTCACATTACCCACCAACTCTAATACAACAAATAGAGTATGGCTTTGATCTCATGCAACTTGCGAGACAACGCGCGGCTGAAATTATCAAACTTGTTTTCCTGGAGGTGTTGAATTATAATTTAGTTAAATTTAACGTACATGTTTGAATTATATGAAATTTTATTCTACTTTTGTAGGTTACCTAGCCAATCGATAACTCTGTTTGTTGGCCTTTCATCATTATTGACCATGTTTAATACTTTTCTATTTGCTTGTTTGATTTTATGCAAACTAATTTATATTTGCGTGAAAAGCGTGTCGAGTATTCAATTAATCATTTTGGATTTTGCTGCAAAGATTGTCGTTGGCAGAAGCACGTTTAACTACAACTCAGCACCACTGATTTTTAGTTAGCTAATATGTGGGGTATTTTAATATGCTTTTTACCCATAGTTGATAAGAACGTGATATACGCTTGATTGAGGTTTAACTGTCGTTTTCTTTAGTCATAATTTCACTAAAATGTACGTTAACAAAAAAACATACTTGTGCTTTTTGCCAACTCAAATTTAAAAGTAGTCAAAACTGCTTCCAAAAAAATATTTCTGCCCATTCGTGTAAGTTATTGGGATTACTATCACATTATTCGAGTCACCATCTTTTAGTTGATTTTAATTATATTTTTATTTTTATTTTTTATAAATTATAAATAAATAATAAATAATAGCAGTTCAAAAAGAAGTTGCAAATAAGAAAATTAATGACAAGTATGTAGAAGAGTACTTAAAATAAATATTAGAAGTCAAATACATATCTGTAAAAAGACTATCCATACAATTCTGAATCAACCATACAACCAAAAATATATTGATTTCAAATCTTCACTTTGCAGTCATGGTAGGAAGAGTGAGTTACAACAGTCTGAACTTAAATAGATGTTGGATCTATCTTGTATAACCAATATCTCTATCATGTAGCTGCAACAATTGGTACTTCATTTTGTCCAGTTGCTTGTGATATTGGCCATCTTCTTTCAAGTTAGAACATAAAGAGAATACTAAAATATAATTAGAAAATATGGTTGAACATCTACATTTCCAAAGACAAAGCAAGATAGTTTGTCTTATGGTATTACCTGAAGCATTCATTTGAAGTCCATTACTCAACAACGATTTTTTCCCACTCAACATATGGTCAAATATTGCCAAAAAAATTGTATTTAAGATCTTTCATTATTTTCTACAAAGAACAGTTCCAAATTTTCATTATGCTGAAAATAAGGGCTCTCCGCTGTTGTATTCTTCAAACATTTTAGTCTATCTTCAATTGAAAGCTTAAAATGAAATATCTTCCATACTAAGATTTGAACACTAACCTTTTCTTTCGACCATAAGACTTCAACACTTAATTTTTTCTTGTTTATTTTTTTTCTATAACTTGCAAGTCCACTTTTATTTATTTATTAAGATGGTAGGGATAGGACCCTTAACCCAGATAATAGCAATCACATAATAGCACAGAACAAACAACTAAACCTTAGGCCATTATAGTTGGAAGCTGCCAAACCATCAGTGAGTAAAATTAATCAAAAACAACTATTAACATTATTTTCTATCCCTAATCTAACACCACTCCCATTAATATCCATACTATTATCTATCTTCATTTTAATAAGACACAATAACTTCATCTACCTAGTGGCAGTAATCGAATAATTTCCATTCAAACTAACAACAACACAACAAAAACTATCATCAACACAATGTTTAACAAAACTAACCATAACCATATCAGCAATACAGCTGAAAGAATAGAAATAAAAAATGATCATTTGGACTTAGAGATAGTCTCCTAGTCTTTATAGAGACAGGTAAGGTCTTTCTTCCAATCTTCAGCATCAACTTCCTTAGGTTCCTCATCATCCTTCTCATTTTTCTCCTTCTTCTTGGCACTTTTTTCTCAACCTTCTTTTTTCCTTTTGCCACTCCGAAGACCATCTTCTTCATTATGCTATTTAGCAACTTGCAGAGAGTAGAAATAACAACGTTGAACTGTTGAACTCCTCTTTAGAAATAGTAGGGGTAATGGAATCTACCAGAGTAGTCATTCTTTTCTGGAGCTCCATAATTCGAACTAGCATGTCATTGTCCTCTTCATGATCCAAGTTAGGGGCAGGGGAATTTTTCATCATGCCACCCTCTCCGAGGATAATTGGGGAAAGCCATGTTCACCATTTCCTCTAAGCCTTCCAAATTCATAGTGATCTCTGGGGATTTCTCTTTTTCATTATCTTCCACCTTTTCAGTTTCTTTTGCATAGTCCCCATCTTCCAATTTTTTCGTATCTTCACTCTCATTAGGCTCTTACTCAAAGTCCATTTCAAGAACCACCTCCTCATCAATATTTTTTCTTTTGATATATTTTGTATTCTTTATATGGGTGGACCTACATTCCCTAGAGCTTATGTCATACTTATTTTTTCCAAAGCTACCTATCTTTTGGACTTCTTGAGAATCAATATTGACTTCCTTATCTTCTTTATCTACATCAATAATGTTCTTTTTACCTCTAGATTTAGTTTTCCTGATATTAATAGGGCTAGATTTATTTTCTGGGGCATTTCTTTTGGCATGAGTTGTATCAAGGAGGGTCTCTTCAAAAGATACTTCATGAACAAGCTTAGGAGGGGTTCTGCTAGTTTTCTTATTCTTAGGCTTCGGGTTCAACCTATTAGGGACAAGGATGCTTCTTAAGATTTCAATTTTAATAATACTTTGAGGGGTCTTCCCCATTAGTTGGCCTTCCTACTGAAGATAGGTAATACACCTACTACTCAAAGTATAATTTTCTAACACAAATTGATATAAAACATAAATCAAACCCTAGTGCAAGGGAGGGGATTCACCCTTGGTGATGTTATTTATCAATGAAGAGATAAGAAAATAAGCTGGATATTAACAATTTTACCATGTCCTATATGATTCAGAATAGGAAAATGATATCCATGGAAAGTAGAGAAGTGACCTTCTAGCGTAAAGTATTTCATCACATAAAGATAGACTAGAGCACATGGAAGGGAGAGGGAAGAGTGATCATACCCATTACTAATCACCACAATCATAGGTTTCTTCATAAAGCTCTTATAATCTCCAGCACTTTCTCTCAACCTTTTCCCCTTCACACTTGAGCTACATTACTTTTTTAATTAGCTCAAGTTTCACACATAATTTAATGCTTCCAGTAGAAACACTTCCCTTATGCCATGAATTAAAAAATTCCATGGCAAGGGTACTATTAAACCACTTGGTTCATTAGTCCATCTTTTCTAAGCTAATCGCATTGTTCACCATTCTACACTAACTTCCTAAAATCCCTCAGCTCCACCTTCTTGAAACACTTGCCCATGATTTTGACTTCCTTGAAGATGACTTGGGTCTCTTTCATTTTCATCCTAGTAGGCCCTCTATAATAGAAAAAATAATAAAACCAAAAAGTATTTCTTCCTCTCTTGCTAGAAATATTTGGAAGCTTCTTAAAGAAAAAGATATAACCCCATAAAATTAACCCAATGTGATTTAGGGCATCACCTTTAATAATTACAAGTTTCTAAACCTTTAAAGAAATAATCTTTTAGATATTTGAATTGACATTTTCCTTAAGTTAAGGGACTGTAAGCATTATGATTATCTATGTGACACACTTAAATAATAAAAGGGACATCCACATATTTAATAAAAATCTCAAAACTCTGTATAAAAACATTTTTTTCCCAGATCAACACAATCTAATTGCAGTCCTATTGATGACCCTTACGTGAAGAGTCTACCTCAACAACCACCATATTTGCTTTGTCAGGTGAGTACCTCATGACCCACCTTTGAATATTAATGCCCTTATTAGTAATATATTTTGGAAATATTTTATTCATTAAAATAGTGAAAACCTTCTTCTCACCTTTATCAAAATTATTTTGAAGATGACCATTACAAAGGAAAATATTTAAACCCCTAGCTTTTCAATAAAAAATAGATAGGTGAATTACCTTCTTTACCATGATTTGCAACTTAGCTCGATTATCAAAATGAATTTGAAGCATCAAGTATCTTATATTTTTATCTTTCATAGACTAAACATTATCATTTCCATGGAATTGATTGAAACCCTATGGTTTCTATTCAAAAAAATACTAGAAATTAGACTTCTTCATGCTCTACAACTCAAAATTGTTACTTAAAGATAACCTTCCCCGAATGATCATAAGACAAACGCTACACAGACACACCCTCCACTAGATTTGGAGAATCATTAAGAAATTAATTTTTTCTTTTATTAGAAATAATTTCTTTTAACCTTTGAGAATATTCCATAAAGGTGATGTAGCTCCAATCATGGGAATTGAAGACCCAATTAGTGATAAAATCAATAGATCTATTACTCTTCTTGAGCATATGGAGGATCCTTAGTGCACGAGCACCTAGGACATCTCCAAGTTCTAAGTTTTGGTGTGGCTTATACTGGCCCTAGTCAGGTCAGGAGTGTTTGGAAGGCCTTAGAAGGTCTAGTGTGTGTGTGTGTCTAGGAGGTCAAGACTAGGCTTAGTCCTATCTAGTTTTTTTGGTTATGTTGGTCATGGTTTGGATTTTAGTCTTTTGGAGCTCAAGCTTAGGAATTTGGGTCAAAAGTCCTAACATGCAAGGGAAATATTGTAAACAAGCCTAAAATGTCTTTCATCATGATTTTATATCATTTGAGGAAGTTTTGAGGAGATTTGAACAAATGGGGAGACAACATGTAAAAGTTGTCAAAATGTTGTAATTGCAACATTTACAACTTTTCAAAGTTGCATGACAACTTTGTCTTCACGAAGAAAAAAGTTTTTCCTTAGGGATTGGTCAGTATCTTAACCACCTATACCTAAAATTTAAGGGTATTTAAGCCCTAAGAAGACCATTTCCCAAGGTTGGATTTTGTGAGCAAGAATTTGAGTACTTTACCTTCATATTGTGTTATTCTGGTTTGTGTGATAGTGAGACATTTGTGTTTGTTACAATCCTTCAATGGATTGAATCCCTCAACTTCATGTGGGATTTATGTAATTAGATTAGTTGGCTTTCATTTTGTACTAGTTTGAAGTTCTTTTGAATTAATTAGGTTAGTTTTTTAAATCATTTTGAAAATAAACTAGTCACTAGTTAATTTAGGACTGTGTGTGTAAAAATGGCTCCCCCATAGAACCCAACCGTGGAATCATCATGACCTTGAGTAATATACTAGGGGATTCCATGTACAATGTAAATATGGAGGAAGGAGCTCTTAATATTTTTTTAGTTACTTTTAAAGACAAGCCCTAGGCGAGTCCAGTGTAACCCGACTAGGAGCTTGTAAAGTACCTGGTGTGTTTGTATCTAGGGGTTCTATTGAAGGATGAATCCAAGATTGGATTGATAGTCCTTGGGGTTGTATAGAGACCTCAGAAGAAGTTTAGGCCTTTCCCAATCTATTTGATGACATTTTGATGCAAAAATTACTTGACTGGTTCAGTGAAGCCCAATTAGCCCTAACAACCCTTAAAAGTAGGAATCCCCTATATGGAGACTTTGGAGAAATAAAACCTACAAAATATTTCATAAATTGATAAAGGGTGTCATAATATCAACTTTTTTGGGGGGGTTGTTTAGCAAAGATTGGAAAGAATTGCAAAAACTAGTCACATAGGGCTAGTGGAGTAATTAGGCCTAATTGCCAAGATCTCTTAAGAATTTGGAAATCAATTGTGAAATAATTGATACCCTATCCAAAAAGGATCAACTAGAATTATTAAAGGTGACTAGAAGGAATTTAAACCTTTGCAAACACTGGCTAAGGAGAGAAGACAAAGAAGCACTAGGATGGATCCAAGAAGGTGTTAAGGAGTAGAAAATGAACTATTGATAGTCATCCCTAGTGAAGCACAAAGATTGTGACCTTTTGAAGAGGTGTTGTAAAATTCCTATACTAGTTGAGAAGAGGATTGGAAGATCCTAGAAGAAAAGATAGGATCTTGAGTAAACTAGTAACAATAAGGGTCCTAGTGGGGTTTCTGCAAACACATTGAGGGATTATCTATCAGATTGGTATCAGAGTCTAGAAGATTAGGCTTGTGGTGAATATTTCAAATAGAGGAGTTAGTAGGAGAGTCTGCAATGGTGACCAATGTAGAGATAGCAAAGAAAGTGGATGGCCAAGAGGAAGAAAATAGGTTGCTCAGGGAAAGACTGGCCCGATTAGAGAAAAAGTTTGATGAGGTATATGAAAAGACCGAAGAAGTCAGAAAAAAGATGGAAGGAAAACAAAAGGAAGTAGACATAGATGATGATGTCCTTGAAGAAGACCTTGTCAATACTGAAGAAGCATTCTTGAAATCATTTAAATCCTTTACTGGAAAGGCATTGGAGGGAATCACAATCTTTAGTGGGAAAATAGAACAAGAAGTAGTCTTAGATTGGATTGAATGACTTGAGAACCATTTTGAGTGTGATGGGATAACTGAAGCCCCAAAGGTGAAGGTGCCTAAAGCAAGGCTTAGGGGTCCTGCACTCACTTGGTGGAAATTCATCAAAGATGAGAGAGAGAGAGAGGGAGAAGGAAGGAAAGAAACCTATTGCCACTTGGAGAGATATGGTAGCTAAAATAAGAGAAGCCCATGTGCCAGAGGACTATGAGATTCAGTTGCATAAAAGAGGATAGAGCCTTAGATAAAAGGATTTGGATGTTAACTCATACATGAAGAATTTTCAAAGACTATGTATGATGTCTAGTGTTGAATAAGATGGGAGTGTGAAGGTGGCCAGGTATCTAAGTAGCTTAAGGTGGAATATATAAGAAGAGTTCAGTCTTCTTACCCCTACCACAATACAAAGATGACACCAATTTGTAGTTAAGATGGAAGAAAAATTGAAGAGGAAATAAGATTCAAGAAGTAATAGAGGTAGAGGAAGAGGAAGAGATGGCATAGGTAATAGAGGAAGTTATGGTGGTAGAAATAAAGAATCAAAGACCCAAGGTGAACCTAAACTGACTGAACAACATGAGGGAATCTCAAGTAGAGGGAGCTTCAATAGGGGAAGAGGATCCAATAATAGTTGTAGAGGAAGAAATAATAGGCAAGGAAGAGGTTCCTATTTTGCAACAATTAAATCCTATCAATGCAACCAAATGGGACATCTGGCTTATAGGTGTCCAGAGAAGGGGACTAAATCCCAAGGGAGTGACAAAAGAGTTATTTTTATTCAAGAAGAATCTAGTAGTAGTAATAAACATGCAGAGGTAACCTTTGGATCAGAAGAAGGGGAAATTTTAATGATTAGAAGGACACTAATCAAAGAGCTAGTGAGATAAGAACCTAGCCACAGAAGATCATTTTTTAGAATGAAGTGCAAGATAATGGGAAAAGTATGTAAGGTCATCATTGACTTAGGGTAAACTGACAATATTATGTTAGAAGAGGTAGTTAGAAAATTGAAAATATAGAGGATTCCTCATATCAATCCATACAGAGTGACATGGTTGAATAAAGGACAACATGTCCTAGTGAATGAACAAGCATGGGTGGACTTTTCCATTGGAAGGTATAAAAATAGGGTACTATGTGATGTATTTCCATTGGATTACTACCACCTCTTATTGGGAAGGCCATGGAAATTTTATAGACAAGCCATGAATGATGGAGCCAAGCATGCTTACTCTTTCAAGAAAGATGGTGTGACTTTCAAAATCCAGTATTTGTTAGAAGAGGGAGAAGTGAAGTCCTCAGGCCCCAATGTCCTCTTGGTTAGTGAAAATAACTTCTTAAAAACCCTTGAAGATAGTGATGGAGTGGGGTATGCATTGGTCTTGAAGCCTAAGGAAGAAAATACATAAAAGGAGACAAAGATCCCTAAAGAAGTACAAGAGATGTTAAAGAAGTATACTGACATTGTAAGTGGTAGAAAACCTTCTACCCTACCCCCTTCTAGAGCCATAAGCCATAAAATAGACTTCATTCCATGAGCCACCCTACCTTACAAAGCTGCATATAATATGACCCCTCAACAGAATGAGGAGATAGCCAAGAAAATACAAGAACTTATGGACCAAGGACTCATTAGGAAACGTATAAGCCCATGTGTTGTCCCTACTTTTCTAGCACCTAGGAAAGGAGGTACTTGGAGGTTATGCACTGATTCAAGAGCCATACGTACGATCACCATTAGGTATAGATTCACCATTCCAAGAATAGAAGACCTAATGGATTGTTTAGGGAATGCCAAGTACTTCACCAAAATTGATCTTAAAAGTGGGTATCACTAGATAAGGATCAAGGAAGGGGATGAATGGAAGACTACCTTTAAAACTAAAAAGGACTCGTATGAGTGGCTTGTAATTCCATTTTGGCTATCCAATGCCCCATCCACCTTCATGAGGCTTATGGATGAATTTTTGAAGGACTATATTGGTAAGTTTGTTGTAGTGTATTTTAATGATATACCAATCTTTAGTAAGACTAGAGAAAAGCATTTAAACTATCTAAAAATTGTATTGAAGTATCTACATGAAGAGAAAATCATGATCAATATAGATAAGTGTGAGTTCATCAAGCAAGAACTACTATACCATAGTTTTGTCTAGTCTCAAGGAAGTCTTAAAATAGATCCAAGCAAGGTAAAAGCCATCATCAAATGGCCTAACCCTAAGACTGCCACAGAAGTGAGGATTTTTCATGGCCTAGCTTAGTATTATAGGAAGTTTATAAAGTATTTCAATACTGTTTGGGCACCCATGTTGGATACTACCAAAGGTGGAATGAAGAAAAAGTTCATTTGGAATGATCAAGCCAACCATGGATTTGAGGAATTGAAAAAGAGGATAGCCACATAACCTATCCTAGTCCTCCTTAGTTTTGAGAAACTATTCATAGTAGAGTGTATGGTAGCAATATTGTTGTGGGGGCTGTTCTAAGACAATAAGGGAGGCCAGTAGCTTTTCACAGGGTATGTGCAGGATCATGGTATGGAAAACTAGGCCCTTAAATTTAGAAAATCAGGTTTAGGCAAGTTGACATAAAAATTTAAACATATTATAAATATTATATCACAAATATATAAGAAGATAATCTCTAGAAATTTGAGTTTAGTTTTTAATATACTAGTCATTTTTTGAAAAATAATTATTCTATATGTTGAAAATTTCAAATTTCAATGTAGTGGTACGAAAATTTCACAAAAAAAATAAGAAGTAGGTGTATGTCTGACCACCTTAAACAAAATCAAATGAATTTTTTTTCACAATATTCTTGATATAAGTAGTAGACTCATGTCTGGATGTGACATGTATTTTTTAATAATTTTTTTCCAAGTAAATAATTAATTATGATTTTTCTTCTACAACTTTTCTAGAATACAAAAACTCTCATGTCTGACCACGTTAACTTAGTCTAAATTTTATCAAGTTGATTTTTTTTCTTGTAGTAGGAAAATCATACAATGTGACACATATTTTGGATTTTAAAAATGTTATACAGTTTAAAAGTTATAGCTATTTCTCAATAAGTCTATCAATTTGGACTAGAAAGATAACAAGTAGGTGTATGTCTAACCACATTAAAAGAAATCAAATGATAATATTTTTTTATAAGATTCTAGATAAAGTAGTAGACTCATGTCCAGATGTGATGTATATTTTTTTGTATTTTTTTCAAAGTAATAATTAATTATGATTTTTTTTTACAATTGTATCTGAATATAAAAATCTTGTGTCTGACCACCTTAACTTAGTCTAAACTTCATCAAATTGAAAGAATTGTTTATTATTATTGTATTAGGTGAAGCATAGAATGTGATATATATTTCTGATTTGAAAAATTTTCTATTTTTTGAAATTTATAGTTGTTTTCCAAACAGTCTATCAATCAGGACTTCTTTTTCACATTGCCACTTTTTGGCATACCATGATCCTGCACATACCCCACATTGAGAAACTTAGTGATGCAAAGAGGAAGTATTCTTCCTATGACCTAGAATTTTATGATGTGGTCCAAGCCTCAAGGAAGTGGAGGCACTATCTCCTTCCTAAGGATTTTATAGTCTATATAGACAATCAAACTCTTAGTTTCCTAAACTCCCAAGACAGGCTCCCTAACAAGCACATGAAATGGGTGGAGTACCTACATGCTTACACATTCAAAATTAAGCATAAAAAAGGGGCAACATAATAAGGTTACTGATGCACTAGGTAGAAGAATCTTGATAGTGTAAGAAGTTAAATTGTAGAGAAATGGGATAGAGAGTTTTAAAGATTTATATTCAAAGGATGAAAACTTTGCCGAGATCTACAAGGTGTGAAAAGAACACCGAAATCATTTCCATAGTAAGTTATATGATTATACAATGCAAAATGAATTTTTATTTAAAGGTAGCTAGCTATCTATACCTAGGGGATCAATGACATATAATTTGACTCAAGAAAAGCACAATGGGGCACTTAGTGGTCATTTTGGGGTCAATAAGACTCAAGAGATGGTTAAGAAGTTTTACTATTAGCCAAGGATGAATCAGGATGTTAGGAAATATGTGGAGTGTTGTGTAGTGTGTTATAAATCCAAGGGCACATCATCCAATGCAAGTCTCTATCAACCTCTCTCCAATCCAATTAGACCATGGGAGTGTTTAAGCATGGACTTTGTAGTAGGATTGCTAAGAACAAAATAAAGATTTTTTAACATATATGTGATAGAAGATAGATTTAGTTTAATGGAACACTTTGTCCCTTGTAAGAATAGCCATGATGTTGGTCAGATTGCACAACTGTTCTTCAAGGAAGTAGTATGAATTCATGGGTTACCTTTGAGTATAGTGGTAGATAGGGACTCCAAATTCATGAGTCATTTTTTGAAGACACTATGGAAAAATATTGGAACCAATCTATCCTTTAGGTCTTCCTATCACCCATAGATAGATGGTCAAACTAAAGTGGTGAATAGAAGCATAGGTAACTTACTAAGATGGATCACCAAAGAAGATGGGAAGACTTGGGATAAACTCCTTGGAAAAGAAGAGTATACCTATAATGACATAATCAATAGAGCTACCTAAAGAATTCCATTTGAAGTGGTCTATGGTTTGCATCCTAGAGGGATCTTTGAACTCGGAGAGTTAAGAGATGAAACTAAAGGGAGTGGGTATGCTGCAGATTTCACCCATGCAATGAAAGACATACATGATTCAGTCAAGAAGACCTTGGCAAAGAGCAATGCAAAGATTAAAAAAAATATTGATGGATAAAGAAAGGTTGTAGAAGGGAGTGCCCAATAAGTTACAGATAAGGAGATTAGGACCTTGCACTATTCTTGCTAAGTATGGTCATAATGCTTATAAAGTGGAGCTCCTGGAAGATATTGGATTATCCCATGTCTTCAATGTAGAAAACTTATTTATCTAAAAGGGCTATACTCTTGATCCTGATCAGAGTCTCACAGAAGTCATACAAGAAGTGGAAGACTTATGGTTACCCTCTCCACCACCAAAGTGAGCAACGAAGATTCTTAACTCAAGAGTCTATAAGAAGACTTGAAAAAAGGACTATTAGGAATGCCTCATAACATGGCATGGACAAGGAGATACAAAAGTTACTTTGATAAAGGAAACAAAGTTCAATAAGTTGGGAGTAGAATCCAACTCGATCAGTCCAATAGTGACTTGAAATGTATTTGTTTGGGAGAATGGTGCAGGATCACCTAGGATATCTCCAAGTTATTATTTTTGGTGTGGCTTGTACTGACCCTAGATAGGTCAGGAGTATTTGGAAGGCCTTAGAAGGTCTAGAGTGTGTGTTTTTCTAGGAGGTCTAGACTAGGCTTCCTCCTATCTAGTTTTTTTGGTTGTGTTGGTCATAGTTTGGATATGTTTTTTAGAGCTCAAGCTTTAGAATTCGGGTCAAAAGTCCTAACATGCAAGGGAAAGATTGCAAACAAGCCAAAAATGGATTTAATCACAATTTTATATCATTTGAAGAATTTTTGAGGTGATTTGAACAAGTGAGGAGACAACATGTAAAAGTTGTCAAAATGTTGTCATTGCAACATTTGAAACTTTTTAAAGTTGCATGACAACTTTGTCTCCATGAAGACAAAAGTTTTTCCTTAGGGCTTGGTCGGTATCTTAACCACCTATACCTAAAATTTAAGGGTATTTAAGCCCTAAGAAGCCCATTTCCTAATGTTGGATTTTTTGAGCAAGAATTTGATGTACTTTACCTTCATATTGTGTTATTTTGGTTTGTGTGATAGTGAGACATTTCTATTTGTTACAGTCCTTTAATGGATCTAATCCCTTAATTTCATGTAGGATTTATGTAATTAGATTAGTTGGATTTCATTTTGTATTGGTTTGAAGTTCTTTCAAATTCATTAGGTTAGTTTTTTATATCATTTTGTAAATAAACCAGTCACTGGTTAATTCAAAACCATGTGTGTAAAAATGGCTTCCCCATAGAACCCAACTATGGAATCATCATGGACTTGAGGGATATGCTAGAGGAGTCTATGTAAAGTATAAATATGGAGGAAGGATATCTGAAGATTTGTTTACCTATTTTTAAAGACAAACTCTAAGTGAGTCTAGTGTAACCCGACTAGGAGCTTATGAAGTACTTGTGTTTGTATGCAGGGGTTCAATTGGAAGGATGAATCCAATATTGGATTGATATTCCTTGGGGTTATATAGAGACCTCAAAAGAATCTTATGCCTTTTCCAATCCATTTGACCACATTAATCACTTGACTAGTTCAGTGGAGCCTAATTAGCCGTAGTAGCCCTTAAAAGTAGGAATCCCTTGTACGGAGACCATGGAGAAATGAAAACTAAAAAATATTGCATAACTTGATAAAGGGTGTCAGAATATCAATTTTTTGGGGGGGTTTTTTGGGAAATATTTGAAAGAATTGGAAAAAACTAGTCACATAGGGCTAGTAGAGTAATTAGGCCTAATTACCAAGATTTCTTAAGAATTTGGAAATCAATTGTGAAAGTATTGATACCCTATCTAAAAGGGATCAAATAGAATTCTTGAAGGTGACTAGAAGGAATTGAAACCCTGGCAATCACTAGCTAAGGAGAGATGACAAAGAAGCACTTGGATGGATCCAAGAAGGAGTTAAGGAGTGGGAAATGAACTACTGATAGTCATCCCTAGTGAAGCACAATGATTGTCACCTTTTTAAGAGGTGTTGTAAAATTGCTAGACTAGCTGAGTAGGGGCTTCGAAGATCCTAGAAGAAAAGATAGGGTCTTGAGTAAACTAGGAACAATAAGGGTCCTAGGGGGGTTTGTGCAAGCACACTCATGGATTATCTATCAATCTTATACTGACTGAAAGTAGAGATAATTAGTTTACAATCTTCCATCATAATAGATACCAAGGGAATCCAACATTACCCTAAAAGTAATCCATAATAATTTTATGGATTCTGAACTCCTAACTCCTAGGTTATTTCCAAACTCTTCAATGAAAACCCCATTCCAATCCTTTATAATACCTCCAGCAATAGAGATCCCTGGGTTTCCCTTAGGACAACTATGAACATTATCTTGCACCCATCTTATCTCTAGTGGAATCCAAGTAGTTAATCTTCTCTTCCAAATCCTTAACTAATCAATATTGACGAGGTCCTAGTGAATATTCCATCTCTATTTAATTCTCAAGTCTTACAAAGTATGAATAGTTTTCTCTTTTCAAAACAAAGAAGGTTTAAGATTTTTTAGTTTCTTGTTTCTTTATGATCTAAAACAAAGTTGAGATTGTTCTAGTTTGGTCCCTAAAAATTTAACTATTTATCTCCTTCCAGATATTCTAGGTAATGAAGGAGAGAATTGTGGCCCATAGATTCTTGAGGATAGGGTGATTAAGAGGAATAAAGCTTCATTGATCAATCAACAAACTCATAGTGCTAGGAATAATCCAAACCACATTGAGGGATGAGAGGACAAGATGCCAAATATCTATAGTAAGGGGACAATGGATAAAAATATGATCAATATACTCACTATAACTTTTACAAAGAGCACATCTATTAATAAAATAGAAACCACACCTATTAAGATTGTCCTTAGTGATAATCATTCCATGATAAAAAATTATCAATTAATTTTGGGGATAAGATTGGAAATATAGATTTACATCCATAGTTAATCATTATCCTCTTTCATTTCCATAGCCTGGTAAGCCAAAATAACAAAGAAGAGACCTAAAGATGTATACTTGTTTATCCATTTATCATAATTAGAATGGGAAAAGAGAACACTATCTGACAAATGAAGGGAAAGAGATATCACACTTTCCATAAATTGGTTAATGATATAGTGTGGGAGATCATTTATTTTCTACAACTATCCTATGAAGTCCTTCCAATTGGCTTTATCTTCACTGATAAATATAATTCTCACATAGGTATTGTTATACACTAAGTTAGAACCCTTGTTTCAAGCTCTCATAGTCTTGATAACCTAGTATAACATGGGAATCATCTCCAGGTTGTGGGACCTATGCTAACTGAGATGACACCTCTAGGTTCTAGGCTAGTTCCTCTTAGATAATCACCTTAATTTGCTTCTTGACAAGAAAGTAAAAACTTGAGGGGAAAAGGGATAGAAGGAATGCTTGAAAGGGAAATGACTTGAAATCAAACTACCTACTAGGTGATACACTGAAATGAAGGTATGAATTGCAGCATAAAAGATGTATTCAATGAATAAACTCAGGTCTAGGAGATCACAACTCACTGAATAGGCCTCCATAAGTATTCATAGAAGGGTTTGCCAATAAAAGGGGGTTATTCAGGGAAAGAGGGATATTATTTCACAAACAATAAAACTCTTAGGATTAGACAACAATCTATGACCTGCAAACAAACATTCACCTCTACAACTAGGTATAGGAATGAGACAAGATTGTTAAGGGGTTGTAGTATACCCACAAAAGCATCAACATCGAATCACCCACAAGAATACACATAAATTGCAGAAAGAGGGAGGGGTCAAGAAACCTAAGATATCACTAAAAAAAATATATAAATATTGAATTCATTGAGAGACAATTCAGACAAGAAGCATAGGGACATGAAGAATGTCACAAAATACCTTACAGTATCTTAATAATCAATGGGAATTTACAACTGTAGAAGCTAGAGGATAGAAAGAATACAATAGATGACTCTTAAGAAAGGTAAAATTCCATTTACAATTGTCCAAATATTTTCTCTAAAAGCTCCAAAAAACATTATATACATCTCCTATTTTGCACGTAGGCAGGAGTCAAAACCTAACTAGGGTTACATAGATTTTCAATAGAATAACAACTAACCCTAAATCAACCAAGTTTGGACATAAATGCATTACTGCAACATCATGGCCAATTAGACTACAAGTTTACATGCCCATCCCTATACTGCATCCACCCATGGACAAGTGACCTTGATCCATCAACCTTCTTGAACAAAGTCTCACCATGAATGCTCAAAATGGTACTTCTTAGGGACAAGAATCGACCCAAGATGGCTGCCCAGACCTCCTCATCATCCTCTTCAACTACAAATGTCCAAGAAACATAAATTCTATAGCTACCTCTAACGCTCGTGGCTTGTTGAATCAAATGCTGGCAAGAAACCTTCTCAAAAATAAATTTGAATTTAAATAATAATGGCTAGTAGGTCATTTAAAACATGGCCATTGATATCTATTATTTCTTGGCAGATGAATGACCCAGATCATCTTGTCAATAGTCACAAAACCCTCTTGAAAATTCAATGTCCTCATCAGCATATCGCGACCAATGGGAGTTGAGCGTGTCAGCACATTAGCATGTTTGGACCCACCTCGAGCTTTCTTTCCTTAAGTCACTCAGTGAATGCGCAACTGAAGACCCTTTTTCATTCATGAAATCTTTCACTTAACTCCGATCTGGTCAAGCGACTATGCGAACACTACAGTCGTTGAATATCTAAGTCCTTTAGCTGACCCCAGTTAAATCTTGTGAACAAGAGAATAGCCTTATTCACTGATTCGTAGAATACCTTCAAAACTTGGGTCCATCCGTCACTTGTCATTCTTCTATTCATTTCGGTCACCTTAGTGGCAAACACCTCAACAAATTCTGACATTAGACCCACTAAAGTCTTGATTCCAATCCAACAGTGGTCACATGATCTCATGGCCTTCAAATATTCTTTAAGATCATGCACCAGCCATTGATCCTTTTTGTATTGGGACCCCACTGACACATGGGTCCACCTAAAAATCTTTGTCAGCATCCGGAAAACAATCATAGGTGAGCACATAAGAAATACATGGCATTGGACCCACTGAAAGATCTCTTTATTTTGGCCAATCACAAGCTGACATGTCACCCTGACCTAGCATTGGACCCACTTAGCATTTGAAGTGCTAAATCATAAGGAAGGATCAACAGTTGGTGCAAGATCGCAAGTCTCTTACAGACCCTACGCGAACTCACAACAATCGTTGGATCTCACTGATAGTTGAAGTGTTGCCTGAAGGGAAGATCGACGGTTGGTACAAGATCTTGTGTGTTAGAAAAACACCTTGAGAAGATATGCCAGCCATTGATCCCTTCAAATTGGGACCCCTACATAAAGAGACCACCAAGACATTAAGCGATTACATGATTGAAGAAAAGTTAACTGCTTTGCTAGGTCGCTAGTTGTTGAGACTTAACCACCAAACACTTAGCGACCATGAGAATCACTACAGTCGCTAAGTTGCTAAAAGAAAAAGGTAACCTCTAGGAAAATAAGAGAACTGGTGACCGACCAATAGGATTAAAGTGCACATGCTAAATTTAGGGACTTAAGTGGCTGATAAAGTAACAACAAATTAGAACATGGCCAAGGGTTTTTAGGGCTTTTTTGGCACAACGGTCACTTTTATGAAATTTTTAACTGCAGACTAGGGGATTAAAAAGAATTGCAGAGGCCAGAAGACAAGTCATAAAACAATGAAAATTTTAGGGATGCTCGGTAGGATTAAAATGCAGACCTTAGATAGAACTTAGCCAAATTTGCATGGAACCAGGAAAAATTGGGTAACATTTTGGTGATTTCTGCTAGATGTCAGCCTGCTAGACATGGAAAATAGTGACCTTGACATATTCATTGGGCATAGAGTCATTTTTTGAGCACAAAAATTGACAAAGGGATAGAACAAGAACCAGAGGGACAAAACTTGTGTACAGGCACTTCTTGGAAAGCAGGAAAACTAACCTAGAAAAAGGGGAAAGAAAGAAAGAAACATATTTACAAGAATTTATAGAGAGGGATTAACCTCAAAGTAGGGCTTCAAATGGAATCCATTGATTGATATAGGCAAGGCATCTCCTCCAAGAGTTGATAGTTGAAAAGCATTAGGCCCCCTGCATTCTGTTATAACAAATGGTCCACCCCAAAATGAATCAAATTTTGTATGTCTACCAGGCCTGGCTCTAAATTCATCCCACTTGAGGACTACATCCCCAACCTTGAAGTTTCTAACTTTGGCTCTTTTATCAAAATTTCTCTTTGTTTGAATCTGATGGAAATCCATATCTGTCATGGATTTCTCTCTGAGTTCTTGTAACTCCATGAGCTGAGCATACCTGATCTATAAAGGATCCCCTTCTTCAAACATGACATACTGAGTGGCTAATTCTAGAGCTAGTAATTCAATTGAAATGGACAAATTAGCCTCTCTTCCATATAATAATAGATAAGGAGAGTTTCCAATGATTTTCTTTGAGGTAATTCTATCTAACCATAAGGCAGACTTCAATTTAGCATGCCAGTCTCTAATTATCTTACAGGGTTTTCTTGATTATCCTAATCAAGTTCTTATTTGTTGACTCTGCTAAACCATTACCCTAAGGGTAATAATTTGAACTTGTATTCAGATAAATGCCATTCCTAATTTCCCATTCCAAGACCCAAGGCCTGTAAATGCCAGTGCATTATCTGATATTATGGAATCTAGAGTGTCAAATCTATGAAGTATATCATCATAAAAACTCAATATAGCACTCTCATTTGATTCTTTTAAGGCAACTACCTCTGTCCATCTAGTGAAATAATCTATTGCAGTAATTATCCACTTGTGTCCTGCACTAGATGGAGGATTGATCATACCAATAAAGTCTATACCCCATTTCATGAAAGGTTTCTTTGTTTTGACTGGCTGAAGGGGTAGGGCTGCAAGCGTTTCTTTTCCTACAAACATAGCACATTTGAATCATTTTCTCACATAATCATGGCTATCCTTAAAGATAGATGGCCAATAGTATCCAGCCCTCATGATTTTAAAAGTAGTAGTCCTAGGAGAAAAGTGACCTCTAGAAGATCCATCATGAAATTCAAATAGGAAATCAGCTATCTTTTCTGAATCAATGCATCTTAAAAGGACACCATTGTGATCCTTTCTAAAAATAACTTCATCTATCAGCACAAAAGGAATAGATTGTAAGCTATAATACCTTCTTTTTGTTGAATCTAAACCTGTAGGACATTGTCCAGTCTTCAAGTAATGAATCATGTTAGGCAGCCAACTTGATGCCTAGGTATGTTCTTGTGTAGAATGCACAACCAAAGATGCATCCATTTGCTCTGATTTCTTTGAACATTCATCCCCTGCCAAATTATCACAAAGACCTCTTCCTCTAACTAGCTTGGTGGTTTGGATATCAATGTCATATTCCATTACCTTGGTGATCCAACCAACTCTTTTCTCATTTAGGTCCTTGGAAAGAAAAAATTCTTTGACACTTGGATGAGTAACTCTCAAGTGTACCTTGCTATGGGTCCACAAATATCTAAACTTTTTAAGGCTCTTCACCAAAGCAAGTACATGATTTTCTATAAAAGAGTATCTATTTTCATACTCTTCTAAACCTTTGCTAAAGAAAGCAACAGGCTTCTCCAATCCATCTGAATTTTCTTGAGTCAACATACCAAATATAGCATCATGACCTCCATAAGCATAAAGGGTAAAATCCTTACTGAAATTTGGGTTTAAGAGAGTAGGAGCTTTTTTTAGGGCCTCTTTGATAGCTTCCAAATAGGCTTTTCCTTCTTTAGTCCAGCTGAAAGTTTAACTCTTCTTTAAGATGGCTGTCAAAGGCTTCAATAAATTTGCAACATTAGGCAAGAAACACCTAATAAAATTAATCTTTCCTATGAAAGATTGGAGACCTTTCTTATGGTGTGGCAATGGTAGCTCTAGGATAGCTGCAATTCTCTCAGGATCTACTGTAATTCCTTCTTTGGATACTACATATCCCAATAATTTTCCTTCATGAACTGCAAACACACATTTCTTGGGATTAAGGGATATCCCAAATTCTCTACATCTTTCAAAAATCTTCCTCAAATGTTTCATATGATCTGCTACATGTTTAGAATAGACAATTATGTCATCTAAGTAGACCAGTACAAACTTTTGCATGAGGATTTTAAAGGCCATATCCATTGCCTTTTGAAATGTAGCACCTGCATTTGACAAACCAAAGGGCATCTTTTGATAAGCCATCATTCCCCACTTGGTTGTAAATGCAGTCTTGTATTGATCCTTTTTATTAACCAGGCTATGATTGTATCCTAAATAGCCATCCAATAATGAAAATCTCTTGGATCCAGAGACACGTTGTAAGATTTGTTCCTCTTATCCTAATTTACATATGCATGAAAATTTGACCAATTACCATCTCAGGGTCTCTATTTTTACCTTGCCAAACACCTCAAAAAATTTCATAGCTTTATGTCATGTTCTCTGGTCTCTACAAGCTTTCTAACTCTCTGGTCTACAGGTCAAAAAATTCATAAAAGTAGCCATTGTAGGCTTAAAACACTAAGTAGCCCTTTGGCCTGATATATTTTCAAGTTACTTTATCAGCCACTTAAAATCCTAAATACCCATGTGTGCTTTAATCCTATTGGCTATTCGCAGATTCTCATATTTCTCTGGTGGTGATCTTTCCCTCTCAGTGATTCAGTGACTGTATGATTCTCATAGTCACTAAGTGTTTCATGGTTAAGTCCTCAATGATTAGTGATTTAGTGAGTAGTTATCCTTCTCTTGGTCATATAATCACTGAGTTCTTTGGCAGTCTCAAGATTGTGGGGTCCTAGTTGATGAGATCAACGGTTGTCGTAAGATCTCATAACATGTGTCAAAGGCTTGTGATCTTACAACAACTATCGATCTTTCCTTTTCTCAGCACCTCATGCCATTGTGGGTCCATTTCCATGGTGTCCTATGTGGAGGTCTTTCATTGGTCAAAGGGAGATGACTTGTAATTTGTCAGCGGGCCCAATTGTCAGGCCTCTTTTGATCTAACGGCTGGCGTGTTTTCTCATGAAAAGTGTCAGAGGTATGTGATTTTTAGATTGCTGTTGATTTCTCCTAGTGACATAACTCTTTATGCCTGGTGGGTCCACTACTTTGTGTATTCAAATGGTGGCTTTTGATTGGTCCACATGTGCTGAGTCAGCTTATTCATCAGTGAGACCAAGTTCTTTCAACGGTTAGAGGCTCTGACATCTATAGAGGATCGATGATTATCATATGTTCACAAGGCTATGTATCAGACCATGAGATCATGCGATGGCCATTGATCTTGCTTTATCTCAGAGCATTCTCGGTGGGTCCTTTCTTGCTAATGTGTTTACTTCCTATTGGTTGCTACATGATGATGAGGACTTCCAGGTGGACTGATGTGTCAAAGGGGTCCTAGTCTAATATAGATCTATGGCTAGTGTAAAGGTGCAAGGAATATTTAGGGGCCATGAGATCTTGCACCCACCATTGGATCAGAATCTTGTCTTAAGTGGGACCGATGTCAGGACTTGCTGAGGTGTATGCTTACAGAGAAATCAAGGGCAAATAAAGGAATGACATGTGGTGGTTCTGGGCCCAGGGTTAAGGGTATTCCATGAATCAATGACTAAAGAACTTTTTCATGTTCACTAGACTTAACCGGGGTCAACTAAATGTTTAAATGACTTTGCGACTGAAGGAAAAGGGTAACCCAAGGTAGACTTAAAGTTAGAATTCGAGTCAGATGCTAAGCCCGAGTAAATAAGAATATCTGATAGTCACATTTTAATGTAAGATTAAGATTTAACGTCGACCATCGATGGAGGAAAGGTTTGGTGCCATCTATTAGCCGTTATTATTTAAATTCAAATATATCCCTGGAGGGTTTCGGCTAGGTTTTTTGAACCAATAGTCAATAGTGACAGAGTTAGTGGATGGAATTTATATCTTCAAGACGTTTGCAGTTGAGGAAGATGATGACAGGGGTCTGGGCAGCCATCTTTGGTCATTTCTTATTTTTTGAGAGTACAAATCAGTGCATTCATGGTGAGATTTTGTGCAAGAGAAGTAGATAAGTCCGGTTTGCTTGTCTGCAAGTTGATTTCCAACACAAAGATGGGCACATATATGATCCGCTATGATTTTTGTAGATATATATTTATGATCAGATGTGATCATCTAGGGTTTTATTATTGTATTGAAAACCATGTAACCCTAGTTAGTTTTTGACTCTTACCTGCATGCAAAGGAGTATGTATATATTGTATTTTTGGAGCTTTTTGAGCTTAGAGTTGCACAATTTGTAGAAGAAATTCATCTTTTCTTAAGGGTCATCTATGGTATCATTTCTACCCTTTGTCTTATATAGTTGTATTTCTCCCATTAATGATTCAGATATTGTAGAGGTATTTTGTGACAATCCTTCATGTCCCTATGGTTCCTTGTCTAAATTATCTCTTATTGGATTTAAGTATATGATGTCTTCAGTGATATCTTAGGGTTCCTGACCCCTCTTGCTTTCTATAATTTTGTGTGTTATTATGTTTGATCTAATTTAGATGTTTTGTGGGTATACTTCAATCCCCTAACAGTCTTGCCTCAATCCTACACCGAGTTGCAGAAGTGAATGTCTACTTGCAGGTCATAAATTATGTCTTATTTTCAGACCCTTCTATGAAATACTTATGCAAGCCTACTCAGTAATTTGTGACCTACTAGACCTGAGCCTTTCATTGATTCCATTCCTCTATACTAAGATCCAAACCCTAATTTTAGTGTATCACCTAGTAGGTAGTTTGCTTTCAGTCTTTTCCCTTTCCAAGCATTCATTCTATCTCTTTCCCTTAAAAGTTTTACTTTTCATGTCTAGAAGAAAATTAAGGTGATTATCCAAGAGGAACCAGCCTAGAACCTTGAGGTCTCATCTCAGTTAGCATAGGTCCCACAACCTAGAGATGATTCCCATGTTATACTAGGTTATCAAGACTATGAGAGCTTGAAACAAGGGTGTAAACTTAGTGTATAACAATTCTGGCACACCCGGTGTGATAGTAAAAAGATCAGATTAATGTTCAAAGGTGTTCCTATTTGTTCATCTACAAAAGGATCAAAGAAGTTCAATACACAAGGACTATTAGTATAGGTTTAAGCTTAAGGATACCCCACCTTAGTGCTAGTGTATAATAATTCTAGCATGCCCGATGGGACTACAAAAGAAAGTTCATTGTTAAAGTTATGTTATCACTGATATACAAATTGCATAAAACAAGCTTTTAGAACTCATTTTATTAGGTATATCTGGTGACTCCACTAGTTTCAAAGTTTTAGGCCAACCTTGTTTAAGGTTTATGAGAAATATTGAGACTAGAAGCTCAAAGCCTACTAAATTTTCAAAGTTTCCCTCAAGAAGTCACAAAGGCATGTCAACTCAAAGAACATCCCCTATAAGGAGAGTTTAATCAACACCTCCTAATACCTCAGAAATGAGACTTTTTCCCTTTCATTCCAGAAGAAGAGGTAGATCTCTAATTAGAGATCTAGAAGAGGATTCAAATCCAACACCAAATACAGCTCATATAGCTGTTAATCTTCAGATTCCAAGTCCTACAATGGCTAGGCCATTTGCCTTTGCACCTTTTAACCAAGGGAGTCCATTAGCCTTTGCCCAAAATCATGATGTACCCTTGGTGGCACTTAAGAGTATACCTGATTTCATAGGAGAACGGTAGACAACTGCTTTTGAGCACATAAGAGATGTGACCATCATCTCTAGCATACACAATATTACTCGAGGATGTGGCCACCAAATTATTAGTAGCCTCTCTAAAAGGTAAGGCTCTTGAATGGTTTAGAACTCTAACTGTTGGTTCTATTACTTCATGGGATGAATTAGGAGATGCATTAAGTAAACATTTTGAGGATAAATCAAATAACTTGTCTCTAGTTGAACAATTAACAACTATTAAGAGAGACCCTCAAGAGTAGATGAAAGATTACAATAGTAGATTCCTTAAAACATGGAATAGAATTCCAGTCTCAGTGAGACCATCAGCTGACCATGCTTTTCAATATTACTTACAAAGTTTGAATGGTCAAATTTATATCATGATCCAGTCCATGGGTGGTACTTCTTTACCCCAGGCCTTTGACATAGCTATCAGGGCTGAAATTGTTTGATCCAAGTAGGCATGATTGCTAGAAGACCTCCAATGCCCATTTTTCCTAGCCTTCAACCCATTGCACCTACACAAGTACCCCCATTTACCCCTATTCCCACCATATTAGCACCTTAGGCCAGTACCAGTGGTCAAGAGCTGAGAACAAGTTTCTCTCCAAAGCTGCAAGAGATAAAGAATAGCCAACAAAGCAGTCAGCAAGAAATGAAAAATTTGTTGCAGACCTTAACTAAAGAGGTCACAAATTTGAAGAAACAAGGTCAAGGAATTAGACCACCATTTCAGTCACAAGGCCAAGGTCCTAATCAGCAATACCAAAATCAAGGAAAGCCTTATCAGCAAAATAGGCCACCATACCAAGGAAGCTATCAAGGACAAAGACAAAGTTTTAATCAAAGACCATTCCAACCATATAACCCTACACCTCTAAATTATGCAAATCTAGTGAGGGATATGGTTCCGAGTCAAAAAAATGTGGCTATGGAGAATGAATGGTGTTTTCCTTGTAATCAACCTCACAATCAGGCCACATGTTCAAATGGATGGATGAACCAAGCCCTAATGGTTCAAAATGCCTCACAAGCTCAATCAGAGGCTTCATCAAGTGGTTCAGTTCCTCAACAAGAGTCACAAGAGAATGAGACTGCCCTTTTCAATTGGGAGCAACCAGACTTCAATGGAGTCAATGATGAAGTTTCTTTTGTTACCTATACAAGAGCAAAGAGAAGAGCTCAAGACATGGAAAGAGAAGATTATAATGCTAAAGATACTACATCTGTAGAGCCACTATAGCAAGTTACTCCCATCATACCTAAGGAGGCTCTTGTCATTACAAGTAGAGAGGGCCGAATTCCAAAGGAAGTAGAGCCCATCATGGTGAAAGCACAATAGAGAGTACACATTGTGACACCTTATAATATTGTAGACAACATTAAGAAGGTGAATTTCACCATGTCCATGTGGGACTCTTTGGCTCTTCTAGGACAACCTAAAATTTTGAAGAAGGCCATGATAGAAGTGACAACTCCTCAACCTACAAAAGAAGCTACAAAGCCAGTGTTGGTTAACACTGATCAAGAAAAGGAGGCTCTAAGTAGCAACTCCAAAGGCAATGCCACACAAGGTAGGAACTCAAAGCCACCTCCCTTTTATGCATCTTTAATCATTGGAAAATCTTTAGTGCATAATTGTATGGTAGATAGTGGGGCTACTAGCATTGTAATGCCCAAGAAAGTAGTTGACCAATTAGGACTAAAATATGAGCCCTTCCAAAAGAAGGTTACCCAACTTGATGGATCCTCAGTCAATACTATAGGTGTGGCTAAGGATACCAGTTTAATCCTACATGCTAGTTCTAATTTCTCCATCCTCCTTGATATATGTATTATAGATCTCCCTGCATTATTTGCTATATGTCTTTCAGAGGAGTTTACAGCCAAGATAGGAGGCTACCTATCTTCTGACTAGTCTCACATGCTATTTCATACAAGGTATGGGACCAAGGTCACCATTAAGTTAGAACCAACACCATATAGAACCTTATGTGTCCAATACCATCAATGTAAACTGCCCTATGTTTGATGGCAGTGACTTCCAAACCACTAGCGAAGCAAGCAAAAAGATAGACAGTATCCCTGATATTTTTCTAGATGAAAGAGCTTTAGAGGCCCGAGAAAGTCTTGTTTGAGATCTTGGTTTTTGAAGTTATTTGATACAAGAAAGTGGATCCATAGAGCCAAGCCTTCTCAAGGAAGATATTGATTCATAGAATCAGAATAATCAAGTTTGGGAACTATTTTTTAATGGAGCTAGAAGTAGACATGGTTCTAGTGGTGGTGCCATGCTAATGTCCCCAAGAGGATAAAGGTATTATACTACCTTTACATTTAGTTTCTCCTGCACTAGCAATACTGTAGAGTATGAAAGTCTAGTCAATGGACTAGAGTGGGCTAGAAAAAGAGGGCTTAAGGCTTGAAAAGTTTATGGTGATAGTGAGTTAGTTGTCAGCCAAGTAAGAGGGATACGTGCAACAAAAAATGACACTTTGAGAGCATACAAGCATAGATTTTGGATGCAATTGAAGATTTCCATGCTTTCAATATTGTTGCTATCCCTAGGAAGCTAAATCAAAATGCAGATAGGTTAGCTGATGTGATCTCAGTATGACATTCCAAATAGCATTTCAAAAGAAATGGATCAACAACATATCAAAGTGATTGTCAGACCCTCTATTCCTGATAATGATGTCAATTAGTAGGTGTTTGACAATGATGAACAAATTCTACAATTCTTGTTTGAAGAAGATGTTTTTTCAGAATACAACTAAGATAGGCTATCACAAAACTATGGTGATCAAGTGATACAACTTAAGTCTAATAAGATGCCTAGAGGTCTTGTCACCTTAGAGACTATCTTCAACAAGGATGATGAAGTCAAGAGAAATAAAGATGGCTTGGTAATCCAACAAGGACATTGTGTTGAATTAGACTTGGAACTAGGTAAGAGCTTACAATTTGGGAAAGTGAACACTGAATTGGAAAATCAAGCTTACACTCAGTTACTCAGAGAATTCAGTGATGTTTTTGCATGGTAATATGAGGACTTCAAGGGTTTTGATCCTACCATTGCTCAACACACTATTTAATTAGAACCTAATGCCAAACCAGTGAGGCAAAAGGAAAGGCCTATTAATCCTAAGCTTGAGCCACCCATGCATAAGGAAGTGCTCAAATTAATAGAAAGTGGTATCATCTACCCCATCAAGCATACTAGTTGGGTTTCCAACCTTGTTCTTGTCAAGAAGAAGAATGGGGAGCTGAGGTTATGTGTTGACTTTAGGGATCTTAACAAAGCCTCTCTAAAAGACCACCATACACTACCCTCTATGAAACAAATCTTACAATGTGTCTCTGGATTAGAGAGATTTTCATTATTGGATGGCTATTTAGGATACAATCAGATCTTGGTGAATGAAGAGGATCAATACAAGACTGCATTTACAACCAAGTGGGGAACCATGGCTTATTAGAAGATGCCCTTTGGTTTGTCAAATGCAGGTGCTACATTTCAAAAGGAAATGGATATGGCCTTTCCTAATGTACAAGTTTATGCTAGTCTACTTAGATGACATAACTGTCTGTTCAAAGCATGTAGTAGATCACATCAAACATTTAAGGAATATTTTTGAAAGGTGTAGATAATTTGGGATATCTCTTAATCCCAAGAAATGTGTGTTTGCAGTTCATGAAGGAAAATTGTTGGGATATGTAGTATCCAAGGAAGGAATTATAGTGGATCCTCAAAGAATTGCAGCTATCCTAGAGATACCCCTACCACATCACAAGAAAAGTCTCCAATCTTTCATAGGAAAGATTAATTTTGTTAGGAGGTTCTTGCCTAACATTGTAGATTTACTCAAGCCTTTGACAGCCATGTTAAAGAAGAGTTCAACTTTTAGTTGGACCAAAGAAGGGATAGTCAATTTCCAAGTTATCAAAGAGGCTTTAATAGAAGCCCCTGCTCTCCTAAACCCAAATTTCAATAAGGATTTTATCCTTTATGCTTATGGGGGTCATGATGCCATATCTACAATGCTAACCCAAGAATATTCAGATGGATTAGACCAGCCTATTGCTTTCTTTAGCAAAGGTTTAGAGGAGTATGAATAGAGATACTCTTTTGTAGAGAAGCATGTACTTGCTATGGTAAAGAGCCTTTAAAAGTTCAAATATTTGTTAACCCATAGCAAGGTACACTTGAAAGTCACTCATCCAAGTGTCAAAGAGTTTCTGCTTTCCAAGGACCTAAATGAGAAAAGAGCTAGTTGGATCACTAAGGTGATGGAATATGACATAGATATTCAAACTACCAAGCTGGTTAGAGGAAGAGGTCTTTGTGAGCATTTGGCAGGGGATGAGAGTCCAAAGAAATCAAATCAGATGGATGCATCTTTGGTGGTGCATTATACAAAAGAACAAGACAAGGAAACAAGCTGGTTGCCTAATATGATCAATTACTTGAAGATAGGACAACATCTTGTAGGTTTGGATTCAACAAAAAGAAGATATTATTGATTACAATCTGTTCCTTTTGTGCTAATAAATGAAGTTATTTTTAGAAAGGATTACAATGGTGTCCTTTAAAGATGCATAGATTCAAAAAAGATAGCTGATGTCCTATTTGAGTTTCATGATGGACCTTCTAGAGGTCACTTTTCTCCTAGGACTTTTACTTTTAAAATCATGAGGGCTAGATACTACTAGCCATCTATCTTTAAGGATAGTCATGAGTATGTGAGAAAATGCATCAAGTGTGCCATGTTTTTAGGAAAAGAAAGGCTTGCAGCCTTGCCCCTACAACCAGTTAGAATAGAGAAACCTTTCATTAAATGGGGTATAGATTTCATTGGAATGATCAATCCTCCATCTAGTGTAGGCCATAAATGGATAATTACTACAACTAATTACTTCACTAGATGGATAGAAGAAATTGCATTAAAAGAAGCCAATGAGAGTGCTATATTAAGTTTTTATGATGATATAGTTCATAGGTTTGGCACTCCTAATTCCATCATATCAGATAATGCATTGGGTTTCACAGGCCTCAAAGTCTCAGAGTGGGTAGTCAAGAATGACATCTATTTGAATACAAGTTCTAACTATTACCCTCAAGGCAATGGCTTAGCAGAATCAATGAATAAGAACCTGATTAGGATAATCAAGAAGACTCTGCAAGATAATCAAAGGGATTGGCATACCAAACTTAGGTCTACCTTATGGCTCGATAGAATTACTCCAAAGAAGATCATTGGGAATTCTCCTTATGTGTTAGTGTATGGCAGAGAGGCCAAGTTGACTAGCTTAGTTGAATTGCCAGCTCTAGACTTGGCTACTCAGTATGCCCTATTTGAAGAGGAGGACCCCTTATAGATTAGATATACTCAGTTGATGGAATTGGAAGAACTTAGAGACAAATCAATGCAAGATATGGAATTTCATCAAATTCAAACAAAGAGGACTTTTGACAAAAGAGCCAAGGTCAGGAATTTCAAAGTTAAGGATGTAGTCCTCAAGTGGGATGAGTTCAGATCCAGGCCTTGTAGACATACAAAATTTGATTCATTTTGGGGTGGACCATTTGTTATAACAGAATGCAAGGGATCCAATGCTTTCTAGCTATCAAATCTTGAAGGAGATGCCTTGCCAATATCAATGAATGGTTTCCACTTGAAGCCATGCTTTGAGGTTAATCCCTCTCTTTAAATTTTGTAAATATTCTTTCCCTTTCTTTCTTTTCCTATTTTCTAGATTAGTTTCCTACTTTCCAAGAAGTGCCAATGCACAAGTTTGCCTCTCTAGTTCTAGTCCTATCTCCTTGTGAGAATTTTTTATTTTTTATGACCCCATGCCCAATGGATTGTCATAGACCACTGGTTTTCCATGTCTAGCAGGCTGACATCTAGCAAAAATTACCAAAATGTTACCCTAAATTTCATATGCATGCAAATTTGACCAATTCCCATCTCATGGTCTCTATTTTTACCTTGCCAAACACCTCAAAAAATTTCATAGCTTTATGTCCTATTCTCTGGTCTCTATAAGCTTTCTAACTCTTTGGTCTGTAGATCAAAAAATTCATAAAAGTAGCCATTGTAGGCTTAAAAACCTAAGTAGCCCTTTGGCCTGATATATTTTCAAGTTACTTTATCAGCCACTTAAAATCCTAAATGCCCATGTATGCTTTAATCCTATTGGCTGGTCACAAATTCTCATATTTCTCTAGCGGTGATCTTTCCCTCTCAGCAATTCAGTGACTACATGATTCTCATAGTCGCTAAGTGTTTCATGGTTAAGTCCTTAATGGTTAGTGATTTAGTGAGTGGTTAGCCTTCCCTTGGTTGCATAATCACTAAGTTCTTTGGCAGTCTCAAGATTGTGGGGTCCTAGTTGATGAGATCGACAGTTGTCGTAAGATCTCATAGCATGTGTTAGAGGCTCACAATCTTATGACAACCATCGATCTTTCCTTTTCTCATTGCCTCATGCCCTTGTGGGTCCATTTCCATGGTGTCCTATGTGGAGGTCTTTCATTGGTTGAAGGGAGATGACTTGTAATTTATTAGTGGGCCTAGTTGTCAGGCCTCTTTTGATCTAATGGCTAGCATGTTTTCTCATGAAAAGTGTCAAAGGTATGCAATTTTTAGACTACCATTGATTTCTCCTAGTGATGTAACTCTTCATGCCTAGCGGGTCCACTGCTACGTGTATTTAAATGGTAGCTTTTGATTGGTCCAAATGTGTTGAGTTAGCTTATTCATTAGTGGGACCAAGTTCTTTTGACGGTCAGAGGCTCTAATGTCTACATGGCTCAACTGCTATCATATGTTCACGAGGCTATGTGTCACACCATGAGATCATGCGATAGCTATTGATCTTGCTTTATCTCAGAGCATTCTCCCTGGGTCCTTTCTTGCTGATGTGTTTTCTTCCTATTGGTTGTTGCATGATGATGAGGACTTCCAAGTGGACTGATGTGTCAGAGGGGTCCCAGTCTAATATAGATCTACGATTGACGTAAAGGTGCAAGAAATATTTGGGGGCCATGAGATCTTGCACCCACTGTTGGATTAGAATCTTTTCTTAAGTGGGACTGATGTCAGGACTTGCCAAGGTGTATCCTTACAGAGAAATCAAGGGCAAATACAGGAATGACATGTGGTGGTTCTAGGCCTAGGGTTAAGGGTATTCCATGAATCAGTGACTAAAGAACTTTTCCATGTTCACCAGACTAAACTGTGGTCAACTATATGTTTAAACAACTCCGCGACTGAAGGAAAATGGTAACCCGAGGTAGACTTAAAGTTAGATTAGCAGTCAGATGCCGAGCCCAGGTAAATAAGAAAATTTGATGGTCACATTTTAAAGTAGGATTAAGATTTAATGTTGATCATCAATGGAGGAAAGGTTTGGTGCCACCTACTAGCCATTATTATTTAAATTCAAATATATTCCTGCAAGGTTTCAGCTAGGTTTTTTGAACCAGTAGTCAATAGTGACAGAGTTAGTGGATGGAATTTATATCTTCAGGATGTTTGTAGTTGAGGAAGATGATGATAGGGGTCTGGGTGGCCATCTTTGGTCATTTCTTATTTTTTGAGAGTACCAATTAGTGCATTCATGGCAAGACTTTGTGTAAGAGAAGTAGATAAGTCTGGTTTGCTTGTCTGCAAGTTGATTTCCAGCACAGAGATGGGCACATATCTGATCGGCTATGATTTTTGTAGATACATATTTATGATCAGATGTGATCATCTAGGGTTTGATTATTGTATTAAAAACCATGTAACCCTAGTTAGTTTTTGACTCTTGCCTGTGTGCAAAGGAGTATGTATATATTGTATTTTTGGAGCTTTTTGAGCTAAGAGTTGGACAATTTGTAGAAGAAATTCATCTTTTCTTAAGGGTCATCTTTGGTATCATTTATACCCTCTGGCTTATATAGTTGTATTTCTCCCATTGATGATTCAGATATTGTAGAGGTATTTTGTGACAATCCTTCATGTCCCTATGCTTCCTTCTCTAAATTATCTCTTATTGGATTAAAGTATATGATGTTTTCAGTGATATCTTAGGGTTCTTGATCCCTCTTTCTTTTTGTAATTTTCTATGTTATTGTGTTTGATCTAATTTAGATGTTTTGTGGGTATACTTCAACCCCCTAATAGTCTTGTCTCAATCCTACACCGAGTTGTAGAAGTGAATCTCTACTTGCAGGTCATAAATTGTGTCTTATGTTCAGACCCTTCCATGAAATACTTATGCAAGCCTATTCAGTAAGTTGTGACCTACTAGACCTAAGCCTTTCATTGATTTCATTCCTCTATACTAAGATCCAAACCCTAGTTTCAGTGTATCACCTAGTAGGTAGTTTTCTTTCAATCGTTTCCCTTTCCAAGCATTCCTTCTATCCCTTTCCCTTAAAATTTTTACTTTTCATGTCTAGAAGAAAATTAAGGTGATTATCCAAGAGGAACCAACCTAGAACCTAGAGGTCTCATCTTAGTTAGCATAGGTCCCACAACCTAGAGATGATTCCCATGTTATACTAGGTTATCAAGACTATGAGAGCTTGAAACAAGGGTGCAAACTTAGTGTATAATAGTTCCATAGAGGGTAATGGATGGCGGTCTTTTAGGGAGGCCCTGTTAAGATCCCTGAAGTCAATAGATAACCTCAACTCGCCATTCTTCTTCCTGATAGGAACAAGGTTGGAAACCCAACTAGTTTTCTAAATGGGGTAGATGATACCACTTTCTATCAATTTGATCACTTCTTTATGCATAAGTGGCTCAAGCTTGGGATTAATAGGTCTTTGCTTTTGCCTTATTGGTTTGGCATTAGGCTCTAATTCAATAGTGTGCTGAGCAAGGGATGGATCAAAACCTTTAAGGTCTTCATATTGCCATGCAAATACATCACTAAATTCCTTGAATAACTAAGTGTAAGCTTGCTTTTCCAATTTAGTGTTTACCTTTCCAAATTGTAAACTTTTACCTGGCTCCAACTCTAATTCAACATAATGTTCTTTTTGAACTACCAGGCCAACTTTTTTTTTCTTAACTTCATCATCCTTGTTGAAGATAGCCTCTAAGGTGACAAGATGTCTAGGCATCTTATTAGACTTAACTTGTATCACTTGGTCACCATAGTTCTATGATAACCTCTCTTGATTATGTCTTGAAAAGACATCCTCTTCAAACAAGAACTACACAATTTGTTCATCATTGTCAAACACCTACCAATCAACATCATTATCAAGAATAGAAGGTCTGACAATCACTTTAATATGTTGTTGGGTCTCTTCTTTTGAAATGCTATTGGGGATGTCATATTGAGACCCAACAATAGCTAATGTATCTACATTTTCATTTAGCTTCCTAGGGATAGCAACAATATTGAAAGCACAAAAGTCTTCAATTGCATCCCAAAATCTATGTTTGTATGCTCTCAAGGTGTCATTTTTGGTTGTACTTATCCCTCTCATGTGGCTGACTACTAGCTCACTATCACCATAAAATTTTAAGGCTTTAAGCCCTCTTTTCCTAGCCCACTCTAGTCCATTCACAAGGCTTTCATACTCTGCAGTGTTGCTAGTGCAGGAGAAAATGAATCTGAAAGCTGTGTAGTATTTTTCTCCTTTTGGGGACACTAGCATAGAACCACCACTAGAACCATGTCTACTTCTAGCTCCATCAAAAAACAATTCCCAAACCTGATTATTCTGATCCTCTAAAACAATGTCCTCTTTGAAAAGGTTTGGTTCTATGGCTCCACTTTCTTGTATTAAATAGCTTCACAAACCAGCATCCCAAATGACATTTTCTTGGGCTTCAAAATCCTTTTCTATTTCTAGCTCATCTAGGAAAATATCAGGGATACTTTCTGTCTTAGTGTTTGCTCCTTTGATAGTTGGGAAATCATTGTCATCAAATATAGGGCAACTTGCATTGATGGTATTGGATATATATGGCTCTATATGGTGCACTACCAATGATTCAAATTTAATGGTAACCTTGGTACCATATCTTGTGTGAAAAAGCATGTGGGACCAATCAGAAGAAAGGTAGCCTCCTATCTTGGTTGTGAACTCCCTTGACAAACATATGGAAAACAATGCAGGGAGATCTATGATATATATATCAAGGAGGATGAAAAAATTAGGACTAGCATGCAGGATCAGACTGATATCCTTGGCCACACCTATAGTATTGACTGAGGACCCATCAAGTTGTGTGACCCTCTTTTGGAGGGGTTCATACTTTAGTCCTAATTGGTTAGCTACCATCTTGGGCATTATAGTGCTAGTAGCTCCACTATCTACCATACAATTATGTACTAAAGACTTCCTAATGATTAAAGATACATAAAAGGGAGGCGATTTTGAGTTCCTACCTTGCATGGTATTGGCCTTGGAGTTGCTACTTGGAGCCTCCTTTTCTTGATTCATGTTAACCAACACTAGCTTTTCAACTTCTTTTGCAGGTTGAGGAGTTGCTACTTTAGTCATGGCCTTCCTCAAAATCTTAGACTGCCTCAGGATAGCCAAAGAGTCCCACATAGACATGGTGACATTCACCTTCTTCATGTTGTATACAATATTGAAAGGTGTCATAGTGTGCACTCTTGGTTGTTCTTTCACTATGATGGGCTCTACCTCTTTGAGAATCTGGCCCTCTTTACTTGTAATGATAGGAGCCTTCTTGAATATGATAGGAGGAGCTTGTTGCATTGGCTCTGCAAATGTAGTAGCTTTAGTACTAGAGTCTGCTCGCTCCATGTCTTGAGCTCTTATTTTTGACCTTATGTTAGAAGAAATAGAAGGTTAACTAATGACTCCATTGAAAGCTTGCTACTCCCAATTGAAAAGAGCAGTCTCATTCTCTTTTGATTCTTGTTGGGGAACTGATCCATTGGAAGAAGTCTCTATTTGAGCTTGTGAGGCATTTTGAACCATTAGTGCTTGATTCATCCATCCATTTGAACATGTAGCCTAATTGTGTGGCTGATTACAAGGAAAACACCATTCATTGTCCATAGCCATATTATTTTGACTAGGGACCATGTCCCTAACTAGATTTGTAGAATTAAGAGGTGCAGAGTTGTATGGTTGGAATGGTCTTTGATTAAAGTTTTGTCTTTTCCCTTGATACCGTCCTTAGTATGGTGGCCTATTTTGTTGATAAGACTATCCTTGATTCTGATATTGTTTATTAGGACTTTGGCCTTGTGGCTGAAAGGGTGGTATGATTCCTTACCCTTGTCTCTTTAGGTTTGTAACTTCTTTAGTCAAAGTTTGTAACAGATTTGTCATTTCTTGCTGACTAGTTTGTTGACTATTCTTGATTTCTTGTAGCTCTTGAGAGAAACTTGTTTTTAGCTCCTGACCACTAGTACTAGCTTGAGGTGCTAATATGGTGGGAATAGGAGTAAATGGGGGTACTTGTGTAGGTGCAATAGGCTGAAGGCTAGGAAAGATGGGCATGGGTGGCCTCCTAGCTATCATACCTGCCTTAATTAAATAATTTTCAGCTCTAACAGCTATGTCAAAACCTTGGGGTAAAGACGTACCACCCATGGATTGGATCATGATAGAGATTTGACCATTTAGACTTTGTAAGTAATAAAGAAAAGCATGGTCAGTTGATGGTCTCATAGAGACTAGAATTCTATTCCATGTCTTCAGGAACCTACTATTATAATCTATCATTTGTTCTTGAGGGTCTCTTTTAATGGTTGTCAACTGTTCAACCAAAGATAAGTTGTCTGATTTATCCTTAAAATGCTTACTTAATACATCCCCTAATTCATCCCATGAAGTGATGGAGCCAACAGTTAAGGTTCTAAACCATTCAAGAGCCTTACCTTTGAGAGAGGATGCCAATAATTTGGTGGTCACATCTTCTTGAGTTATATTGTGTATACTATAGATAGTGGTCACATCTCTTATGTGCTCAAAAGTAGTAGTTTGTCCTTCACCTATGAAATCAGGTATACTCTTTAGTACCACCAAGGGCACATCATGATGTTGAGAAAAGGCTAATGGACTTCCTTGGTTGAAAGGTACAAAAGCAAACTGTCTAGCCATTGTAGGAGCTGTGATTTGAAGATTAACAACTATGTGATTTGTATTTACTATTGGATTTGAATCTTCTTCTAGATCTCTGGTCAAAGATCTTCCTCTTCTTCTAAGATTAAAGGGAAAGGGTCTCCTTTCTAAAGTATTAGGAGGTGAAGACTAAACTCTCCTTGCAGGGGATGTTCTTTGAGTTGACCTACCCTTGTAGCCTCTTTTTGAAGGTAATTCTAAAAATTCAGTAGGCTTTGAGCTCCTAGTCTCAATCTTTCTCATAAACCTTGAACAAGGTTAGCCTGAATCTATGAAATTAGTGGAGTCACCAGATATACTTGATAAAACAACTTCTAAAATTCTATATTATGCAATCTGTATATCAGAGATAACATAACCTTCAAACAATGAACTTCTTGTGTTGTCCCACCTGGCATGCCATAATTGTTATGCCCAAGGTGGGGTGTCTTCTCAATTTGAATTTGATCTCTATCTAAAAGGACTGAAAAATTAGTCACTTGTCCCACCGAATGTGCCAGAATTGTTATACACTAAGTTTGCACCCTTGTTTCAAGTTCTCATAGTCTTGATAACCTAGTATAACATGGGAATCATCTCCAGGTTGTGGGACCTATGCTAACTGAGATGAGACCTCTAGGTTCTAGGCTAGTTCCTCTTGGATAATCACCTTAATTTGCTTCTTGATAGGAAAGTAAAAACTTGAGTGGAAAAGGGATAGAAGGAATGCTTGAAAGGGAAATGACTTGAAAGAAAACTACCTACTAGGTGATACACCAAAATGAAGGTATGAATTGCAGCATAAAAGATGTACTCAATGAATAAACTTAGGTCTAGGAGATCACAACTCACTAAATAGGCTTGCATAAGTATTTCATAGAAGGGTCTACCAATAAAAGGGGGTTATTTAGGGAAAGAGGGAGATTATTTCACAAACAATAACACTCTTAGGATTAGACAACAATCTATGACCTGCAAACAAGCATTCACCTCTGCAACTAGGTATAGGAATGAGACAAGATTGTTAAGGGGTTGTAGTATACCCACAAAAACATTCACATCGAATCACCCAAAAGAATACACATAAATTGTAGAAAGAGAGAGGGGTCAAGAACCCTAAGATATCATTGGAAAAAACATATAAATACTGAATTCAATAAGAGACAATTCAGACAAGAAGCATAGGGACATGAAGAATGTCACAAAATACCTTAGAATATCTGAATAATCAATGGGAATTTACAACTATAGAAGCCAAAGGATAGAATGAATACCATAGATGACTCTTAAGAAAGGTAAAATTCCTTTTACAATTGTCCAAATCTTTTCTCTAAAAGCTCCAAAAAACATTATATACATCTCTTATTTTGCACGTAGGCAGGAGTCAAAACCTAACTAGGGTTACATAGATTTTTAATAGAATAATAACTAACACTAACTCAACCAAGTCTAGACATAAATGCATTGTTGCAACATCATGGCCGATCAGACTACAAGTTTATGTGCCCATCCCTCTACTACATCCACCCGCGGACAAGCGACCTTGATCCATCAACCTTCTTGCACAAAGTCTCACCATGAATCCTCAAAATGGTACTTCTCAGGGACAAGAATCAACCCAAGATGGCTGCCCAGACCTCCTCATCATCCTCTTCAACTACAAATGTCTGAGAAACATAAATTATCCAGCTACCTCTGATGCTTGCAGCCGGTTGAATCAAATGCTGGCAAGAAACCTTCTCAGAAATAAATTTTAATTTAAATAATAACGGCTAGCAGGTCATTTAAAATGTAGCCATCGATATCTATTATTTCTCGGTAGATGAATGGCCCAGATCATCTTGTCAATGGTCACAAAACCCTCTTGAAAAGTTAATGTCCTCATTAGCATATCACGACCAATGTTAGTCAAGCACGTCATCACATCAGCATGTTTGGACCCACCTCGAGCTTTCTTTCCTTAAGTCACTCAGTGAATGGGTGACTGAAGACCCTTTTTCATTCGTGAAATCTTTCTCTTAACTTTGGTCTAGTCAAGAAACTATGTGAACACTACAGTAACTGAATATCTAAGTCCTTTAGCTGACCCCAATTAAATCTTGTGAACAAGAGAAAAGCCTTATTCACTGATTCATAGAATACCTTCAAAACCTAGGTCCATCCACCACTTGTCATTCTTCTATTCATTTCAGCCACCTTATCAGCAAACACCTTGCCAAATTTTGACATCGGACCCACTGAAGTCTTGATTCCAATCCAAGGGCGGGTGTGTGATCTCATGGCCTTCAAATATTCTTTTAGATCATGCACCGACCGTTGATCATTTTTGTATTGGGACCCCACTGACACACGGGTCCACCTAAAAATCTCTGTCAGCATTCAACAACCAATCACAGGTGAGCACATAAGCAATACACAGCACTAGACCCACTGACCGATCTCTTTATTTTAGTTAATCACAAGCTGACATGTCACCCTTTCCTGGCATTGGACCCACTTAGCATTTGAAGCACTAAATCATAAGGAAGGATCAATGGCTAGTGCAAGATCGCAAGTCTCTGATAGACCCTACGTGAACTCATGACAATCATTGTATCTCGCTGACAGTTGAAGGGTAAAAGTACAAAGCTATGTCACACTTTGATAAAGGAAAAGGTCAACAACACATAAATTTTTTAACTTTAATGACATAAAAATAGCATTTATGTTGAAAATTTGGAGATGATGTAAACTAATGAAATATGTAAAAGTAGATGAAGTTTATGCTTATAATTTTTTTATTTATTTTTAACAAGAATTCACATAGTTTTAAAAAAATTTAAGTCTATTTTTTACTTGCTGAAAAATGAGGGTCTTGTTCGCATCAAAAAAGTATATGCAAATAATCTTTTTTTCCTTTGATTTCAAAATATGTCATAGATAAAATGTATACCTAGTGCAAAAAAGAAGAAAAATTAGTTTTCAATGTATATTTTCTCTGTTATAACTACTCAAAGTTGAACATACCTGAAATCGACAGTTTTCATCTCGCACCAAATTTCCCCTATCAAATCTACACCATTCACAAAATAAATTACACACTCTTGAAGATAACTCTCTCGTCTAGTGTTAAATGTAAATTTTCAATTTTTTTGATAAGCTTTACTATTTTTTTCTATTTTGAAGCATCTTGTTCTTGAATTTTAAAATACCTACTCATGGTATTTTGAAATTATAATATATTAGATCTAATTAAAACACTATAAAAATTATATGATGATAATCTTGACTCTATGCTCTAAAAAATGGTATTTTATATTTGTAAAAAAATATCATTAAAAAGAGTAAGAGTTATTGAAACATCGCTTTTCTAAAATAATTTTATTTCTTTAGTAATTGTTATAAAACAGGCATTTAATAGAGATTTCCAATTGGAAAAGGTGAAGAACTTATCTAACTTAGCTAGAATGAATCTAGGTAGACCATATGTTTGACAAAAAATAATTTTAGTTAGAAATACTCAAATTCAGCTGTGCTGATAAGTTGTCCTGAAATGTGACACAACTTTGTGCTTTTACCCTGAAGCCTTGCCTAAAGGGAAGATCGACAGTCAGTGCAAGATCTCGTGTGTCAGGAAAAAAACTTGAGAAGATATGCTAGCCATTGATCCCTTCAAACTGGGACCCCCACATAAAGAGACCACCAAGACATTAAGCGATCACGCGACTGAAGAAAATTTAACCACTTTGCTAAATTCAGGGACTTAAGTGGCTGATAAAGTAACAGCAAATTAGAACATGGCCTAGGGTTTTTAGGGCTTTTTTGGCACAATGGTCACTTTTATGAATTTTTTAACTGTAGACCAAGGGATAGAACTTATCCAAATTTGCATGGAATAGGGAAAAATTGGGTAACAGGTACCATATTGACTAGTGATCCATCATTTCATTTGAGAAGAATTGATTTTAGCCAAAGATTTATCCTTATACCAAGTACCCTCCCAAAGTCTTGCCTATTTTTCATCCCCATTCTTAGGAACATTCTTGATATTCATATACTTTTCCAAAGAGGGGAACCCATAGAGGATGTTGGTTTATATAAGAAGGAATAAACACTCCAATTGCCAAAATACTTCACTTTCTTAATATCAGCCCAATACTTCTTACTCTCCACAAGCATCTATATTATCAAGTAGCAATGAGAGATTTTTTAAATTGTTTTATTCTTCTTATCCCCAACCCTCTAGAATTCTTAGGGCTTCATACCCTATCCTATTTGATCAAATCCAACGAGTATTTTTCCTTCATGTGCGTCCAAAGGAATTTCATTTGAATTTTCTCTATACTATCAGCAACCGATCCTAGGATTTTGAATATTGCTAATGCATGGGGAGGTGATTGAGACATTTAATATGTTTAATTACTATGTTACTAAATGGGAACTCATACTATTGTCATCTATGTTTGTCACTGATGTCAACATATGTTTCTCTAAGGAAAATAGGCTGGTTATCACAGTGTACAGACACTATACAGATGTTTCAGATGCTGCAAAGACACATGGGAGTTTAGGAGGATGTTATGATCTTGTATCCAAGATTGCATGATGTAATGTTTCATATTGGATAAGTTATAGATGTTTTGGTGAATACTATTCACTGGACTATAACAGTGAGAAATGTGAGAGTTAGTCTCTATGATTCTGGTATATCTTCCAGATGATATGGATTAAAGGTATGAGAGCTTGAGGGATGATAGATGGGTAAAAGCACAAAGCTGTGTCACGTTTCAGGACAACTTATCAGCATAGCTGAATTTGAGTATTTCTAACTAAAATTATTTTTTGTCAAACATATGGTCTAGCTAGATTCATTCTAGCTAAGTTAGATAAATTCTTCACCTTTTCCAATTGGAAATATCTATTAAATGCATGTTTTATAACAATTACTAAAGAAATAAAATTATTTCAAAAAAGTGACATTTCAATAAATCTTACTCTTTTTAATGATATTTTTTTACAATTATGAAAATACCTTTTTTTAGAGCATGGAGTCAAGATTATCATCATATAATTTTTATAGTGTTTTAATTAGATCTAATATATTATAATTTCAAAATACTACAAGTAGGTATTTTAACATTCGAGAACAAGATGCTTCAAAAATAGAAAAAAATAGTAAAGCTATCAAAAAAATTGAAAATTTATATTTAACACTAGAGGAGAGAGTTATCTTCAAGTGTGTGTAATTTATTTTCTGAATGGTGTAGATTTGATAGGGGAAATTTGACGCAAGATGAAAACTATTGATTTTAGGTATGTTCGACTTTGAGTAGTTATAACAAAGAAAATATACATTGAAAACTATTTTTTCTTCTTTTCTACACTAGCTATACATTTTATCTATGACATATTTTGAAATCAAATGAAAAAGAGATTATTTGCATATACTTTTTTGGTGCGGATAAGACCCTCATTTTTCAACATTTTTTAGCAAGTAAAAAATGGACTTAAAAATTTTTAAAACTATGTGAATTCTTGTTCAAAAAAAATTAAAAAAATTATAGCCATAAACTTCATGCACTTTTACACATTTCATTAGTTTACATCATCTCCAAATTTTAAACATAAATGCCACTTTTATGTCATTAAAGTTCAAATTTTTGAGTGTTGTTGACCTTTTCATTTATAAAAGTGTGACACAACTTTTTACTTTTACCCAGACAAGGTACTCAAGGATGATCATTGGTTAGGGAAAGCTATGAAACTCTTTGTGACATCAATAGTGGCATGTGTTCTGGAGGTGACTTATTTGGAAGCTAACTTGGGAGATGTAGCATGTGTTATGCTTGGTGAATATAAATTAAGAATGTCAGTCCATAATTGTTGTAATGAAATCACTATATACATGTTATAGATATTGTGTGTATCTTAGCAAGGGTTTATGTAATTATTTGTAATTAGGAAAGCCTCATAGGTCAATTTTTTAATGAAAATTGTAATAAGGTATAAATAAAAGGTTTTTTCTTTGGAAAAGACATGGATGAGAAGAAGGTGATATAGAGAGGTTGTGAAAACTGCAAGATTTTGTCTATTGTATGTAGAGATGAGGTTTTTTGGTGGAATTCATTGGAACTAATCAAGCAAAGATAGTAACTACTGAACAGTTCAAAAATATTGTGTATTTCTTCATATACACTTGTGTTGTGAACAGTGAGTTCTAAAGGTGGACTTAACCTTCTTTGGGTAGTGATCCTTGGGCAAGGAGCCCTACCTTTTGTTCTTGACACCTAATAGGGTCTATTCTCTAACAAGGACTATGTACTATAATGTTTCAATAAGCTCCTAACAAGGCTATATCTTCTAAAAAGGATAACTATACTCTCAGTACATAATTTGTGGGTGCTAATTCCCACCAGGGTTTTTACCTTTAACAGGGTTTCCCCGAGACCAAAATATTGTGTTATTGCGTTAGCATTCATTATGTTCATTGGATATGATATTGGTGCTACTTAAAGTTTAAAGTTTAATAAGATGTCATACAACTGATTCACCCTCACTCTCAGTTGTATTGTGGACTATTATTCCTAAAAATTGGTATCAGAGAAAGTTGTCCTTAGAGATAAATCTTAACAGCTTGAGGTGATTCTAGAGATGGCATCCTGTAGGAAGGATAGTCCAAAATTTGATCTTGAAAACTTTGAGAGTTCGAAGAACAAAATGTGAACTCACCTATTTTGTTTAGGGATTGACTATTGGTTTATTACAAGGAACAAGGTGGCTATAAAAACTGAAGATGAATTGACAACAACTACTGAGGATGAAAAGAGGATATTTTCACTTAACATGATTGCAAGAGAAGCATTGATCAACACACTCTTTGAAGGAGAGTTTACTAAAATTAAAGACTTGGATTCAGCATACCTGATTTGGGAAATATTAGAAGCATTATATGAGGGAGACAAGTATACCAAACAAGTGAACTTACAAAACTGGAAGAAAAAGATGGAGAAGCTGCAACTGAATGAGGATGAAAGCATTAGGTCTTATGTTCAAAGGGTTACAAAAATTGTAGTTGGAATCAGAAACTAAGGAGGCACTTATAATGAAGACAAAGTTATTGCAAAGATCCCTAGACCTTTGACACCTAATTACAAGTTCAAGACTATGTATATTCAAGAAACTATACCTCTGACTCCGAACTTTAACAAAGAGATGTTGATTGAAAATCTAACTACTTTTGAAGCTGAAGAATTAGGAGAGGATGTACCTAAAGTTGAATTTTCATTTAAGGCATCTACACACAATAAATTATCTGTACTTCCAAGCACTAGAAAAGAAGACCTAAAAGAAGAGCTTGGTGAGTATGCCAAGGAATAGGAACATATAATGGTAGAAGTAAGAAAGATGGATGAACTTGTTGCACTGATTGCTAGCAGAGAAAAAAGAGGTAAGGGCAAGTTTGAAGGCAAGTTACCTTTGAAATGTTTTTCATGTAATAAGGTAGGTCATTTTGCATCTAGATGTCCTACAAGAGTTCCTAAGTACAAACCTAATTTTGACAAGATTAAAAGGGACAAAGAATGTTATTATGCTAGTGAAGGAATTTCTGATGATGATGATTTAGATTATGATGAGATCAAATTTTTTGATATTGCAGATGAGCCAGTGCATGAGGAAAAAGCTTTATTTTCTCATGTTGACAAGAAAACTGAATGGATAATAGATAGTGGTTGTTCTCATCGTATGATTGGAGATAAGAAAAAGTTTGTTAAATTAGTAAAGTATGATGGTGGTGTTTTGAGGTTTGGGGACAATCTTTCTAAATCTATCATAGGAGTAGGATCTATTACTCTAGATGGAAAGACTAATACAAATAATGTACTACTTGCTGAAGGATTGAAACATAACTTGTTGAGTGTTGGATAGTTAATGGATAAAGTGTTTCAATTAAGTTTTTTTAATGGAAAATGTTTTATCAGAAGTAAGGAAGGTAAGCTGATTGCAACCGGTACTAAATCTAGAGGTAATGTATTTGAATTAAATACATCTGGAGCCTCTTGGCTTTTTGTGAAGGTTGATTACAGTTGGTTATGACATAGGACATTTTTTCATGTTAATTTTGGTAACATTGTAAAGGCAAGTATGACTAACGCGGTAAGAGATCTGTTGAAGATTGTGAAACCATCTAACACTATTTACAGTGAGTGTGTCATGGGAAAATAGACTAGAAGCAGTTACAAAAGCAAATCATATACATCAAAAGAGAATTTGGAGTTGGTACACACATAACTATGTGGACCTACAAGGATAAAATCATACTATGGTGAAAGGTATTTCATACTCTTTGTTGATGATTTTTCTAGAATGATGTGGGTCACTTATTTGAAGGAAAAATTAGATGCATTTGATAAATTCAAGTTGTTCAAAGAAAAAGTAGAGAATGAATCAGGTTTAAAGATTAAGTGTCTAAGGTCAGATAGAGGTGGAGAGTTTACTTTAGACTTATTCAATTCATACTATGAAGAGCATGGAATAAAGAGATAGACATCTGCTCCTAGGACTCCATAAAAGAATAGGATAGTAGAGAGAAGGAACATGACTATACTTGATGCTACTAGGATAATGTTTCTTGAAGGAAATGTATCTCATGTACATTGGAGAGAGGCTATTGGAACAACAGTGTATACATTGAATAGAATTTAAATCAAAGAAGGTACAAGTAAGACTCCTTATGAATTAAGGGTTGATCATACTCCTACTATAAAATATTTCAAAATATTTGGTAGTAAGTGTTATATCAAGAGAGATGTTGAGATAGGAAAGTTTGTTGCTAGAAATGATGAAGTAATATTTCTTGGTTACTCTATTAAAAGAAAGGCTTACAAATGTTTTAATCTGAGATTGAGGAAAATGATTGAAAGTAACAAAGTGAGGACAGATGAAAATTTTCAGATACAAGAAAGAATGTATGAAAGTAATCAGGTTGAAGAGATCAAAGAAGCTACTACTACAAAAGAAGAACTTGTTGAGACAGAATGTGAAAAAGAGACTTGTTGTGTTGATACAAGTGAGGCTACTGAGGCACCTAAAATACCAAGGTATGTAAAGAATAACCATCCTGAAAATAAAATTATTGGCAATTCTAGTTAAGGAGTATTAACTAGATCAAATGTTATAGAAGAAATTTGTTTGATTTCTCAAGTTGAACGAAAAACTATAGATGAAGCATGTAGAGATGAATCTTGGATAAATGCTATGAAAGAAGAGTTAGATCAGATAAATAATAATAATACTTGGGAATTTTTTTCCTAGACCCAAAAACAAAAATGTAATAGGAACAAAATGGGGTTTTAGAAACAAAATGGATGAAGAAGGAACTGTTGTAAGAAACAAAGAAAGACTATTATGTAAGGGATACTCATAGAAAAAAGATAGATTTTGAAGAAACATTTTCTCATGTTGCTAGAATAGAGGTAGTAAGACCGTTCTTGGCTTATGCTACACATAAGAACTTTAAAGTATATCAGATGGGTGTGAAATCTGCATTTATGAATGGGGATCTTGAAGAAGAAGTATATATAGAACATCCTGATGGATTTCCTCTATGCGAAGATAGAGACATGGTGTGCAAGTTGAAGAAAGCTCTGTATGGGCTGAAACAAGCTCCAAGAACTTGGTATGCAATGCTAGACAAATACCTACTTCGGCTTGGATTTAGAAAAGGTAATACTGACAATAATTTGTATTTAAGAACTAGTCAAGATGGAATATTTATAATAGAAGTCTTTGTTGATGATATTATCTTTGGAGGTAATGATGATCTATGCAAGAAATTTTCTAGGGAAATGGAAAGCTAATTTGAGATGTCCATGATAGGAGAAATGAAATTCTTTCTTGGACTGCAAATATCTTAGAATGAGAATGGTATCTTTATTTCTCAGACTAAGTATCTCAAAGAATTGTTAAAGAAGTTTGGAATGGAAGACTATAAACTAGTAGGAACACCTATGGTGATTGGTAATAAACTAACAATTGATGATGAATCAAAGTGTGTTTTTCAGACCTTGTATAGATCAATGGTTGGAGGACTATAATATCTAACCCACACCAGACTAGATATTGCTAATGATGTTGGAATTGTGGCTAGATATCAGGCAGAACCCAAAGAAACACACCTAACTATTGTAAAAAGGATATTGACATATCTGAAAGGAACCATAGCCTATGGCTTATGGTATGACATAAATGATAGCTTTGAACTTCATGCTTATACTGATGTTGATTGGGAAGGAAATATTGATGACAAAAAAAGTACTAGTGGTGGTGCATTTTGTTAGCACGTGCAAAATTTTATAGCTTCATTATCTTTTCCCTAGTCTCTGTATCATTTTTCATGTCTCTGGCTAAAGTCCTAAGTAGAAAATTCAAAAAACTAGCCGTTACATTTTAAAACCCTTTGTATAACCCTGGCCTTGTTCTAATTTCAAGTTAACTTTTTTGGGAAACTTAAAGGTCCTAATTCACATGTGCTTAAATCATTCTCCCCTTTGTTGCATGATCACATGAACTTTTCCCATGTTACGGGATCTTGCAACTAAAGTTTTTATACCCCGGTAGCCTTTAATTTTCCTAAGTCCTCTGCGCCTAAATTTTCCTTAAAGCCTAAGTCTCAGTGTTTAATTTTTCCTATGTTCCAGCTTAATATTTTATGTGCCCAGTCTTTTGATAACATCTCCATCTGATGGTTAGCGTAAGTTCTTATAGGATTTGTTAGGAGCTTCAGATCTTACACCAATCATTGATCTTTCTTGATGATGTAGCATTTCAAAGAAGTGGGACCTTCCAATAGGTGTGCATGATTGGTAGTATCTCATTGGTCCACCTTTTCAACAAGTTAGTTGTTGCAAGTGGGACCTAGTTTCCAGATGTGTCAGAGGGTCCTGTAGGTGTTAGACAATCAACAATAGGTGCATGTTCTTATGGGATCTATCAGAGCCTTAAGATCATGCGCTGACCATCGATTCAATCTTTCTCAGAGGGGATAAAGCACGGTGGGTCCACAGGCCAGGTGTGCTAATTTGTTGTTATCTGATTGGTCCACATAGAGTGACTGGGCATGCTATCAGTGAGGCCAGGTATTTTGAGGCTCAGTAGGTTCTGATAATGACAGAGTATCAATGGTCGGCGTGTAATCTGATGGGTTTTCTCTAACACTTGCGATCTTAAGACCACCATTGATTTTGTTTCCTATCAGAGGGTTGTCAGAGCAGGGTAAGATTCTTGATCTAATGGTTGTCTTAAGTTCTGATATAATCTTTATGCTCCATGCAAACTTAAGATAGCTATTGATTTCATCATAGGTGAGCCAAGTGGGGTCAAAGGTCTTTCGGCGGTTCTGATAAAGTGGTTAGCGGCCTGATAAATTTTAATACCTTTCGCTCATTCATGAAATGAAATGGTGGTGATCCAAAATGATTAGTGATTCAATGAAGAAGGGTCACGTAATCGCTAGATATATTGGTAGAAGTAAAGAGTGTTCTGTGAACTAGCGAAAGCCTTTTGTCGCCAGTTCACCAAATGTAACTAGGATAAGTTTATTTTCCTGTAGTTGCTAGTTCATGGGGTTAAGTGGTGAGTTAAGATTTCATTTAGTGAATAAGAAAATGCGTTGTTTCATGTTCTCAAGAAGTAAACTTGAGGTGTTTGGTTGAGTTAAGATCATAAAAGACCACAAAATAGAGAGATCTAACGGTTGTGATATAAAGTTGGCCCAAATTTAAATTATGACCACCGATTCACTGTTGGAGCTTGAATGTGACTGTTGTTTTTCAAAATTGAATTTCTGAGGGTTTCTCAGTGATAGAAAGGACCAAAATTGAATGATTTCATAGCTGGATTTGATTTGATTGGTGGCGCTTGTTGTTGCAGTGTGGTCCAAGGTGTGCCATGATCATTTGCAGGGGTTTGTACCATGTGGTTTTGTGCTTGAGGCATGTTGCAGGTGGCCAAAAAGGGTCGACAAATTCAAATTTTCATAATTTGTAGTGCTTTCCCTAAGATCTATCATGGGTGCAAATCTTCCTCAGGCATGGCTGACTGGTTTTCTTCCCCTGCATTTATTTTGTGACCTTTCAGTGGGTTTGGTGGGTGAAACCCTAACCCTAGTCATCCATAGCTTGTTGCAACCTGTTTTGGGTTTCCAAGATGACTAGGGGGTATTTATTGTAGATTTTTTGACTTAGTGTGGGTTCCAAAAGCATTCTTTGGTCCATGGTTGTTGTTGATGGTATTATACTAAGTAAGGAGAGCTAGGATTTTGGGTCTGTTTCTTTGGCATTTTGTTGTCTGATAATGTGTTGATTCTACAAGTCTTAATGAGAATATAGTTGAATTCCAATCTCATAGTGGTGTATGTCTTTTTGTTTTGTTCTTAAGCTCATATATGTTAACTTCACAAAGTGGGCTAGTATATGGTAAACAAAGAGTATTTTGAGATAATCTTTGAGTTTCTAACAAAGTTAGGATTAAAGTCTTTCAGGTAATTTTAGTGAGTTCATCGCTTGATAAGAATTTGATGTCCTAGTATGTGAGTGAGAGGGATAATAGGCAAAGCACTTATCTTGAATTCAAGTGTGTTTGAGTTAGGGTCTTCGGTTGATGTATGCTATTAGGTGACTCTATACCCTAGTTAAGGCACTGATCTATTCTTTGGGGGCAGTCTATCATCTTCATTCACACACACACAAATTCAAATGATCAAATCTTTAAATCAATTTGTAAAGAGTATATTGGTATAACATTTAGTGATTCCTTTCAAGAAGTGAATCAAGGGTACACCCACCTGAGCATTAGAGCTCGAACTATAGGAGGATCTCTTTTGATCCTTGTTAATTGGCCCTTTTCCTTGTAGAATTTGGAGTGGTGATAGAGTCAAAGTATTATGAAAATTATCCATCAAAGTATAAATCTACAAGTTGTAAGATCAAAGGGAACTACCAACAAAATGGTGACTTTGCTAGGGAGAGTCTAGAGATAAATCTTTCAAAGTGCACTCTTGTTTTCCTATTGTATTCCGTTGAAAGATTTCCCACTGTGGTGGGTGGTGACTCAAAAGGTTCCAACTAGTGTGATACTATAAATCATTGGCAAAAGGAGGAATACTAGTTTCTTTGTCAAAAATGATCAGAGGTCACTCTGGAGCAATTGCCTAGATAGGAGAAGAAGAGTTGGATCAAAAGGAATGGTGAGTCTACTAGTGCTCCCATAAGAGAACAAAGAAATAGAAAAGGTAGAGCACCACATGTTTCCTCAAGTGAGGAAGGTTCATGAATGTGTCATCAGGCTCATCAGGCTCTGATGACATTATGGTATGGATGTGTCATTAGGCTCTGATCACATTATGGTAGACCTAGATGATTTGAATGCACTAAGGTTGCAGTTGGTAGAATAGGATGCCATACATAAGAGGTTGCAAGAAGAGAGAGAAGCTAAAAAGGTGAATGCTCTAATAGAAAGACAATCTCTCCTTAGAAAGATTAATGAAATGAAGGAGAGAAACAAGATTCTTGCTTCCGCTCCTAAGACTTTGCAACATGATGTTTTTGGTGATCTTGAGGCTTTGAGGAGTGAGCAAGAGTGCTTACTACAAGATCATGAATTTGATAAGGAGGGCCATGTGGTCAGACAGGTTCAAAATTATGCTTCCCTCCCTAAAAATAAAGATGGGCATAAGATCACTAGGCCTTCTATCGTTGCTGGTGAGAAAGGAAAGAAAAAGATGGTGGGACATCAAACAAGTAGATCATTGACAATACCAGGGGTCCCACTACCCAATTCAAATAAGGACATAGAGATAAAAAGAAGAAGAAAAGAAGATGAGGACCTTGCAAGAGAATTAGAGAAGGCTGAAATTGAATCTTCCATTGTAGAAAAGAGAAGAAAGATCCAGTTCTTGAAGGCTTCATCAGCCAATGCTCTTGATCCATCTACTACTGAACTAGGTATGCCATCTATGACTACTACTATTCCACTTAGTAATGCTACTAGTTCAATTCCTTCTTCATTTGCTAGGATAGGTGCTAATCCTAGGCATCAGTCAAATGCATAAGTAGACAGAAATGTAAATGCAAATGTTGATCCTAGGGTTAACACTAGTTCAAGTTTTCAAAGAAGACCTATGCAATTAGAAGGCTATATGCAAATTACTTTTGATGGAATTCCTGGTTACCTGAATGCTTTTCCAAATGATATAAGAGATAAGGTACCTAAGTTTGCTGGTAATAATGCTATTAGTTGTGAGGAGCATCTTAGGTTATTGGTTGATATGCTTAATGATTATGAGGTACAGCATGAGGATGTAGTCATGAAATTGTTTGTTTAATTTCTAATGGAGGATGCTAGAGATTGGTTTAAGAGACTTCCTAATAAATGTATTGATACTTGGGATTCTTTTGAGAGATGTTTCAAGGAGTAGTATGGTGATAGGCCTAATGCTAGTTTCATGTTGAATGAATTTAATACCATAAGGAAAAATTAGAATGAATCTACAGCTAAGTTCAACATGAGATTTCAGAAGGGTATGCATAAGTTATTCCAAGTTATGTGGTTAGATGACAATGTTTCTCTGACCACATACTTCAATGCATTTGATGGAAAGATGGGATACTTGTTGAGGGACAAAGAACCAAGAACTCTTAGAGATTCTTTTAGGATTGTTGTCAACATTGAGAACAATATGAAAATATTAAGAAAATTGGGTGGGAATAGAGATGACCCTAAGTTGTTTGGGGACAAGAAATACAAAAGGGAAAGTGATAAGAATGTTGGAGCTAAGAGGAAAGAAGAAGATAAATTGGATAAGGTGCTCAATGCATTGAAGGATTTGAAGGCACCTACAAATAGGAACATCAGTGCTCCTACCAATGAAAGGCCTCAGTTCAACAACAATTTCAATAAGTAGAATAGATTGCAGAATTACCCCTACAACACCCAATGGAAGGATGGAAAGCCTATTTTCCCTACTGCAAGAAATAACAATGATAAAGGTGTCCCTAACCCTCTACAAAAAGCTTCAATAAATGTCATGGAGGACATACCTTGGTGTGTTGCATGCGAGTCCCCTCATTCAGCAGAGCATTGTGTGGTTGCACAATCTATGGCTGCAAATCATGATTGTGGCAATGAGGAGATAGATCAAGAAGAAGATCAAGATGATGTTGGATGCAACATGGAAACTTCATATCTAGGATATGAAGATGATTCTAATTTTGATGAAGAAACAGATGTAAATGTGAAGAGACATAATTAGGCCCTTTTTTATCAAGAGGTTTTTTCTGATAGTGAAGACATTGATAAGAAGACATGTAACATGAACTCTTCTTCTAAGCCAGTAAATTTAAGAAGACCTTCTAGAGAAGAGATGGAGAGGATTACTATAGAAATGATCACCCAAGTGCAAACTAGAGGCATGGTGGCAAGGAATACAAATGAGAAAGCTGTAGGAATGTTTATAAAGAGTACCAACTCCGGAGAGCCTAATGAGAACAAATCAAAAGGTGATCACATGGTGAAATTCAAGAATATAAAAGGTAAGAATTATGAGCCTAAGGGAGTTGGAATTGAAAAAAATTCTAATGAGATTGAGAATCCAGTTAACACAATGGCTAAGATTGAAAAAATGAGGGTCGCCAATACACCTAATGTTAGCTATATTGTCCCAAATTACAGTTAAGATTCCATTGTGAGAATTGTTGAGAATCCCTGAACACAAAGATAGAGCTATTGCATGGGTATATAATGTTCATAACAATGATATTCATTTAATGGATCTCAGGATAAAGCTTTGAAAAGTGTTGCTACTCAGAGAATTGTATCCCAAATTCCTCCTATATATTTGGATAGTTCTGTCAATGCTAGCCTTGAAAACATTGATCCATTCTTTTTAAGTGTTCTTGTGAATGGAATAAAACTAAGAAATTATATGATTGATAGTGGTGCCTTTAATACTATCATGCCTTTTAAAATCATGGAGAAGTTGGGCCTAAATGTTGATACAATTCAAGGTAGATGTTGTGCAATGGATCAGAGGGAGGTACCAGTTATTGGGACTATCAATGCAATGCCATATAGGCTAGTAGCATATCCATAGAAAGAGTTACCAATGAGTGTTTTGGTGATGGACATCCCTCCTCATTATGTGATGCTACTATCTAGGAGATGGAGTGCTACCATGGGTGGAAGTTTACAGTGTGATTTGTCCTATGCCACTTTCAAGATTGATGATCAGTTTGTCAAGATTGATCAAGAGCCAAGAGTATGCCACATGATTGAGAGAAATATTGATAATGAAACTACATGTTTTGTGGATACTGATATTAATGCTTTTAGGGTAGAGATCCCTGTACTTGAGAATGAACCTATTTTGTCACCTATCTCTATTGAGGTAAGTGTTGATTCTATGAAGGGTGATTTGTGGGTAATGTACTTTCATGGTGCAAATTGAAAAGATGGAGCGGGAGTAGGTATTCTAATTATTTCTCCTGATGGAAATACCTACAAATTTTCTTTCACATTGAATTTATTTTGTACAAAAAATATAGTAAAATATGAGGCATTTTTGTTAGGACTGAGGTTGACACAAAAGCATGGAATTAAGTGTTTATGTGTTGTTGGTGATTTTGAGTTGGTGGTGTCCCAAGTTAGGTCAGTATGCGCTTCCAAGAAAAAAAGGTTGAAACAATATAGGAATGTAGTTTGGGATTTGATTGAACATTTTGATGCCTTCAATATTGAGTGGAAGGATAGGAGTAACAATAAGATGGATGATTTGTTATCCAATATTGCAATCAATCCCACTGATATTACTTTTGCTGGTATCTCAAAAGTTTAAATTTAGGCTAGGCCTAGTGTACTAGACAATATTGAAAATTGGCAAGTTTTTGATGATGATAATGATATCTTGAAGTTTCTGAGCTATGAAGATCAGTATCATGGTTAGGAATTTGATTGTTCAACCTTGGTTGAGTCTATAGAAGGAAAAGATGTTGTCTTTGGCAATGAGGTCACTCAACTTAGAACTAACAAGGTGCTCAAGGGGCTTATTGTTTTGGAGACTATCTTTGATAACCAGGATAGAGTTCAAAAGAATATCAAAAGACAAGGTCATGTTGATCTAGAGGAGATAAATCTTGGAACACATGAAGTACCTAAGAAAGTATACATTGGTAGGGACATGTCTCACAATGTGAGAAAATATTTGATTGAATTATTGAGAAAATTTAGGCATGTTTTTGCATGGTCATATGATGACCTAAAGGTTTATAGAGAAGACTTGTTTCAACATATTATTCCATTGAAAGAAGATACTAAACCTTTCTGACAAAAACAAAGGCCTGTAAATCCTACTTTGGCACCCAAGATGTAGGAAGAGTTAATGAAACTGAGAGATGCTGGAATTATCAAGCCTATAAGGCACTCTTCTTGGGTGTCAAACCTTGTTCCTATGAGAAAGAAGAAAGGTGACATTTGGCTTTGTGTGGAGTTCAGGAATTTGAACATCAGCTCATTAAAGGATAACTATTGTCTGCCCAATATGGAAGCTATGTTGCAGAGAGTAACCAGATCTAAATTGATGTCTATGATGGATGGTTTCTCTAGTTACAATTAGGTAATTGTCAAAGAATCAGAGAAATTCAAGACATCTTTCAATACACCTTGGGGGACATATGTTTATGTGAGAATGCCTTTTGGTCTCACAAATGCTAGTGCTACTTTTTAGAGGGCGATGGATGTTTCCTTTTCAAATTTCATAAATGATTTCCTTGTTGTATATCAAGATGATTTAACTGCCTATTCCAAGAAAGAGGAAGACCATTGTACCCATTTAGAAAAAATATTTGTGAGGGCCTTGGAATATGGAATTTCATTAAACCCAAGGAAATGTGCTTTTGGTGTCACTAAAGGTTAGTTACTTGGCCACTTAGTTGGGAAGCAAGGAGTAAGAATTGACCCTGAGAGGGTAGCAGCTATTGATAAAATTTAGAGACCAAAGAATGTTAAAGGGATTCAGTCCTTCTTTGGCCAAGTTAATTTCTTAAGGAGGTTTGTGACAAATTTTGTAGAGGTTACTAGACCTATTTCTAAGATGTTGAAGAAGGGATCTGCAATCAATTGGGAGGGTGAGCCTGATGAGGCTTTCAAAAATATAAAGCGGGCTATCAAAGATGCACTAGTGCTTAAGGCACCTAACTATAGTGTCCCAATGCACATATTTTCCATTGCATCTTTTCACACCATTGTTGTAGTTTTATTACAAAAGAATGGTTTTGAGTAGCCTATTGCATTCTTTAGTAAATCTTTGTAGACTACTGAATTAAAATATGACATAAATGAGAAACAAGCATATGCACTTGTGAAAGAAGTCAAGGCATTTAGGTGTTACTTGATGGGGGTGGTTGTGATTGTTTTTGTGCCAAGTGTAGCTATGAAGGATATTTTATCACAGTAAGAGGTATTTGGGAGAAGATGCAGATGGATCAATAGGATCCAAGAATTCAATGTTGATGTCCAGATTACTAAATTGGTTAGAGGAAAAGGATTGGAAAAACTGATGGCTCAATCCAATCTTGATGCTAATTAGGTAAATCATTCTAAAATTGATTATACATGTGATATGGATGATTGTGTTTGGTATCAAGATATTATCTACTATTTGAGAAACATGAAATGTCTAGCAAGAATGAATGATAATCAGAAGAGGACATTGAAATTATAGGCCATCAAGTATGTAATTGTGAAATGTAAATTGTCTAGAAAGAATTTAGATTGCATACTTTTGAAATGCCTAGATGAGAATTAAGCTAACAAATTGTTAAAGGAAATGCATGAGGGAGTTTGTGGTGGACATTATATGGGTAAAACTACTGCTCATAAAATCTTTAGAGTAGGATTCTAGTGGCCCACAATCTTCAAGGATGTAGAATAATTGGTAAGGAGGTGTGATGCTTGTTAAAGGTTCTCTGGTAAGCTTAAATTTTTAGGTAATGTGCCATTAAAACTAGTAGAAGTTTAGGCTCCTTTCCAACAATGGGGAATTGATTTCATAGGGGAGATACCAAACAAGTCAAATGGAGGACACTCATGGATCTTGATTGCCACTGATTACTTTACAAAGTGGGTAGAAGCTATACCTACAAGAAATGCAACTAGTAAGGTGGTAATTGATTTTCTATTGAATAATATTGTTACAAGGTTTGGTTTCCCTAAGAGGATAGTAAGTGACAATGCTGTGTGCTTTAAGTTTTTTGATTATAAGGAATTTTACAAAGGTTTAGGAATTCAGATTTCTAATTCCTCACCTTATCATCCACAAGGAAATGGTTAGGCAGAATCTACTAATAAGAGTTTGATTAAAATCCTAAAGAGGGTTCTTGAAAAAAATAAGAGGGCATGGAATTCAAAGCTTCCATTAGCTCTATGGGCTGATAGGGTAACTGTGAAGAGGGCAATTGGTTGTGCACCATTTGACCTAGTATATGAAATACATGCAAGGATGCCTCAGAATAATTTATTGGAAATATACAAGTTTTTTTAATTATATGATGATGATTTAGATGATGAAATGTAGTTGAGAATTGAGGACCTCATTAGGTTGGATGAGCCTAGAAGAGAGTCAGCTGCAAGAAATGCCAGGTTCCAGTTGCAGGTTAAGAATTTGTATGATAAGAAGACTATTGACAGAAAGTTTGAACTTGGTGGATTGGTGTTAATTTGGAATGCCAAATTGGAGGATAAAGGAAAACAAGGTAAGTTTGATCCCATCTAGTTAGGGCCATATCTAAGTCATGAGAAATGGGGCCAAGATTCACACATTGTGAAAGAGTTAAATGGTGATGTTCAGGAATTGCCAGTTCATGGACAATTCTTGAAGAGATACTTCAATTGAAGGTATTCTATTTTCCATGAAAAGTAGTTAGGTCTATACATTTTGTAAATTCTATGAATAATTTGCTTGCCCCTGCCCTGTTTTGTCCTGGTCTGTAGGGTTTTGGTCCTATTGCTCTTTGTTGTTAGTCTTTTCTAGTGGGATGGTCTGCTTTAAACCAATGATTCTAGATCCTTTCTATGCCTACAGGAGGCATACATCCCTAGACAGAGCCACTATTAGCACGTGAAAATTTTATGGCGTCATTATCTTTCCCCTAGTCTCTGTATCATTTTCATGTCTCTGTCTAAAGTCCTAAGTAGAAAATTGAAAAAACTAGCCGTTACATTTTAAAACCCTTTGTATAACCCTGGCCTGTTCTAATTTCAAGTTAACTTTTTTGGGCAACTTAAAGGTCCTAATTCACATGTGCTTAAATCATTGTTCCCTTTGTCACATGATTGCATGAACTTTTCCCATGTTACATGATTTTGCGACTAAAGGTTTTATACCCCAGTGGCCTTTAATTTTTCTAAGTCCTCTGCGCCTAAATTTTCCTTAAAGCCTAAGTCTTAGCGTTTAATTTTTCCTATGTTCTAGCTTAATATTTTCTGCGCCCGATCTTCTAATAACATCTCCATCTGATGGTTAGCATAATTTCTTATAGGATTTGTTAGGAGCTTGAGATCTTACATTGATCATTGATCTTTCTTAATGACGTAGCATTTCAAAGAAGTGGGACCTTCCGATAGGTGTGCATGATTGGTAGTCTCTCATTGGTCCACCTTTTCAACATGTTGGCTATTGTTAGTGGGACCTAGTTTTTGGATGCGTCAGAGGGTCCTACAGGTGTCAGACAATCAACAATGGGTGCATGTTCTTATGGGATCTGTTAGAGGCTTAAGATCATGCACCGACCGTCGATTCAATCTTTCTCAGAGGTGATAAAGCGTGGTGGGTCTACATGCTAGGTATGCTGATTTGTTGTTATCTGATTGGTCCACATAGAGTGACTAAGCATGCTATTAGTGGGGCCAGGTATTTCAAGGCTTAGTGGGTTTTGACAATGATAGAGCATCAATGGTCGGCGTGTAATCTGATGGGTTTTCTCTGACACTTGAGGTCTTAAGACCACCATTGATTTTGTTTCTTGTCAGAGGGTTGTCAGAGCAAGGTAAGATTCTTGATCTTAGAATAGTTGTCTTAAGTTCTGATAGAATCTTTATGCTCCATGTGAACTTAAGACAACCCTTGATTTGATCATAGGTAGGCCCAGGTCAGGTCAAAGGTCTTTTGGCAGTTTTGATAAAGTGTTTAGCGGCCCGATAAATTTTAATGCCTTTTTCTCATTCGTGAAATGAAATGGCAGTGATCCAAAATGATTAGAAATTTAGTGAAGAAGGGTCATGTAATCACTAGATATATTGGCAGAAGTAAAGAATGTTCTGCGAACTGGCAAAATCCTTTTGTCACCAGTTCGCCAAATGTAATCGGGATAAGTTTATTTTCCTACAGTCGCTAGTTCACGAGGTTAAGTGGTGAGTTAAGATTTCATTCTATGAATAATAAAATGCCTTGTCACATGTTCGCTTGAAGTAAACTTGAGGTGTCTAGTTGAGTTAAGATCATAAAACACCGTGAAATAGAGAGATCTAACAGTTGTGATATAAAGCTGGCCCAGATTTAAATAATGACATCTGACTCACTATTTGCGCTTGAATGTGACCATTGTTTTTCAAATTTGAATTTTTGAGGGTTTCTCAGTGACAGAAAGGACTAGAATTGAATGCTTTCACAGTCAGATTTAATTTGTTTGGTGGTGCTTGTTGTTGCAGTGTGGTCCAAGGTGTGCCATGATCGTCTGCAGGGGTTTGTACCATGTGGTTTTGCACTCGAGGCATGTTGTAAGTGGCCAAAAAGGGTTGAAAATTTTGAATTTTCATAATTTTTAGTACTTTCCCTAAGATCTATCATGAGTGTAAATCTTCCTCAGGCATGGCCGACTAGTTTTCTTCCCCTGCATTTATTTTGTGACCATTTTTAGTGGGTCTGGTGGGTGAAACCCTAACCCTAGTCATCTGTAGCTTGTTGCAACTTGTTTTGGGTTTCCAAGATGACTAGGGGGTATTTATTGCAAATTTTTTTGACTTAGTGTGGGTTCCAAAAACTTTTTTTGGTCCCTAGTTGTTGTTGATGGTATTATACTAAGTAAGGAGAGCCAAGATTTTGGGTCTATTTCTTTGGCATTTTGTTGTCTGATAATGTGTTGATTCTGCAAGTCTTAGTGAGAATATAGTTGAATTCCAATCTTATAGTGGTGTATGTCTTTTTGTTTTGTTCTTGAGCTCATATATGTTAACTTCACAAAGTGGGTTAGTATATGGTAAACAAAGAGTATTTTGAGATTATCTTTGAGTTCCTAACAAAGTTAGGATTAAAGTCTTTCAGGTAATTTTAGTGAGTTCATGGCTTGATAGGAATTTGATGTCTTGGTATGTGAGTGAGAGGGATAATAGGCAAAGCACTTATCTTTAATTCAAGTGTGTTTGAGTTAGGGTCTTCGATTGATGTATGCTATTAGGTGACTCTATGCCCTAGTTAAGGCACTAATTTGTTCTTTGGGGGTAGTCCATCATCTTCAATCACACACACACAAATTCAAATGATCAAATCTTTAAATCAATTAGTAAAGATTATATTGGTATAACATTTAGTGATTCCTTTCAAGAAGTGAATCAAGGGTACACCCGCCTGAGCATTAGAGCTCAAACTATAGGAGGATCTCTTTTGATCCTTATTAATTGGCCCTCTTCCTTGTAGACTTTGGAGTGGTGATAGAGTCAAAGTATTATTAAAATTATCCATCAAAGTATAAATCTACAAGTTGTAAGATCAAAGGGAACTACCAACACATTTTTCCCTGGGAAAAAGTTGGTTTCTTGGCTAATTAAGAAACAAGATTATATAGCACAATCTACTATTGAATCAGAGTTTGTTACTTCTGCCATAAATTGCACTCAGATTGTTTGGATGAAACAAATGATGACAACCATTGGATTAACTTTAAAGACCCTGTGGTTATCCATTGTGATAACACTAGTATAGTCAATATGTCAAAGAATCTGGTGATGCACTCTAAAACTAAACATATTTCTATCAAGTATCACTTCTTGAGAGAAAAGGTGGTAGAAAAGGAAATAAAATTGGATTATATTAGTACAAAAGAGAAGATTGTAGACATCTTCACAAAGCCACTACTGAAAGATACCTTTAAAAATATTAGAGGTATGCTGGGGGTTCAGGCCCCTGCTAGTCAGAATTAAATGATGTAGAGATGCATTAGTCCAGGGGTTTTCAGAGCCTTATTATAATCTAGACCGGATGTAGGGATCTACTCCTCAGGGGGAGTGATCATGGAAGAAAGATGTTGAAAAGAAGTTGATGACTCAAGGCACCCTTTTCTATTGTTGCCAAAGGAGGAGTGTTGCTATGATAAAATCCCTACTATATGGGAAGATTGTTTGGTTGTAGAACTAGTTTTAGAACTTTGGATTCATATAACATAGGCGTATGTGAAGGATCATTGTATGCCCAACTAGGCCCTTAAGTGGCAATGAAAATTTAGAAAATCAGGTTTAGGCAAGTTGACATAAAAATTTGAACAAGTTATAAATATTATATCAAAAATATGTAAGAAGAGAATCTGTAGAAAATTGAATTTACTTTCAATGATACTAGTCCTTTTTTGAAAAACAATTATCATATATGTTGAAAATTTCAAATTTCAATGTAGTAGTACAAAAATTTTAAGAAAAAAATAAGAAGTAGGTGTATGTTTGACCACCTTAAACACAATCAAATGATAATTTTTTTTAACAAGATTCTAGATATAAGTAGTAGAATCATGTTTGGATGTGACACATATTTTTTTGTAATTTTTTTATGGGTAAATAATTAGTTATGATTTTTTTTCTACAACTTTTCCAGAATACAAAAACTCTCATATCTGACCACATTAACTTAGTCTAAAATTTAAATAATTGAAAACTTTTTTTATTTTTATTGAAGTAAGAAAATCATAGAATGTGACACATGTTTTAGATTTCAAAAATGTTATACATTTTGAAAGTTATAGCTATTTTTCAATAAGTCTATCAATCACGACTAGAAAGATAACAAGTAGGTGTATGTCTGACTACATTAAACAAAATCAAATGATAATTTTTTTTTGTAAGATTCTAGATAAAAGTAGTAGACTCATGTCTGGATGTGATGTATATTTTTTTGTATTTTTTTTCCAAGTAAGTAATTAATTATGATTTTTCTGTTACAAATTTTCCCGATTATAAAAATTCTCGTGTCTGACCACCTTAACTTTGTCTAAACTTCATCAAATTGAAAAAAATGTTTATTATTATTGTATTAGGTAAAGCATAGACTGTGATGTATTTTAGATTTAAAAAATGTTGTACTATTTGAGAGTTATAGTTTTTTTTCAAAGAGTCTATCAATCATGACTTCTTTTTCACATCGCCACTTTTTGGCATACCATGATCCTACACATGCCCATTGGCATGATGGATTTTCCCATATGTTGACATCAATGCCAAAAGGGGGTGATTGTTGGATATTTATAATGCATGAGGAGGTGATTGAGACATTTAATATGTTAAATCACTATGTTACTAAATGGGCACTCATATTGTTGTCTTTTATGTTTTGTCACTAATGTCAACATATGTTTTTGTGAGGTAAATAGGCTGGTTATCACAATGTATGAACACTGTACGAATGTTTTAGATTCTATGAAGATAGATGGGAGTTCAAGAGGATGTTTTGGTCTTATATCTAAGATCGCATCATGTAATGTTGCATATTGGATAAGTTACATATGTTTTGGTTAAGACTGGTCATTGGACTGTAACAGTGAGAAATACCAGAGTTAGTCTCTGTGATTCTGGTATATCTTCTAGATGATATGGATTCAAGGTATACGAGCTTGAGGGGTGACAGACAAGGTACCAAAGGATGATCACTAGTCAGTGCAAGGTATGGTACTCTTGGTGACATCAATAGTGGCGTGTTTTGGAGGTGACTTATTTGGAAGCCAACTTGGGAGATGTAGTGTGTGTTATGCTTGGTGAACATAAATTAAGGATGTTGTCCTTAATTTTTGTAATGAAATTATTGTATACTTGTTCTAGATATTGTGTGTATCTTAGCAAGAGTTTATGTAATTGTTTGTAATTAGGAAAGCCTCATAGGCCGACCTGTTAATGATAATTGTAATAAGGTATAAATAAAAGGTCTTTTCTTCAAAGACATAGATGAGAAGAAGATGATATACAGAGGTTGTCAAAACTTTGAGATTATGTCTTTTATATGTAGAGAAGAGGTTTTTTGGAGGAATTCATTCGAATTGATCAAGAAAAGATAGCTCCTACAGAATAGTTCAAACAAATTGTGTATTTCTTCATATACACTTGTGTTGTGAACAGTGAGTTCTGAAGGTGGACTTAACTTTCTTTGGGTAGTGAGCCCTCCCTTTTGTACCTCTAACAAGGACTGTGTACTGTAATGTTTCAATAAACTCCTAATAGGACTATATCTTCTAACAAGGATAACCATACTCTCAGTACATCATTTGTGGATGATAATTCCCATCAGGGTTTTTACCTTTAATAGGGTTTCCCCAAGACCAAAATATTGTGTTATTGTGTTGGCATTCATTGTGTTCATTGGATCTGATATTGTTGCTACTTAAAGTTTAAAGTTTAATAATCTGTCATACAACTGATTCACCCCACCTCTCAGTTGTATTATGGATTGTTATTCCTCACATATGTATCAACACCATGTTGTATACGACTTTTCAAGACTAGTCAAGTTACTGAGAGGGGAGGGGTGAATCAGTAACTTCAAAACTTTTTACAAATTGTTGATCTTCACAATATTCCAAATAACATTTAGATCAATAAGATAACTGCATGCATGAGTAATAAAAAGAATAAAACATTCATAACACTTGAACATAGAGATTTGGTTACCCAGAAACCTTCCAAATAGAAAGTAAAACTGGGGTGGGGATGATACCCACAAAACTTCAATATTGCAGTATAAAGTTGGCCAGTTAAGGTTTACAATGATCACTTCTAATGATCTACCCTATTAGGAGCAATTAGGACTGCTAGGTCCACCTTGTTAGAGGATTTGCAAACATACAATGAAGTATGCACTTGGTTAAGAGATTTTACAAAAGACTATTAAGTCTACCCTGTTAAAGGATTTCAAGCTAATTCACCTATTAGGATGAAAAAATAGATCTCTTACTTGCAACTGTACTTGTTGATTGAGATTCTTTGATGTACTAATCACCTTCTATGATAGATATGTCTCTACTGCTCCTTATACTGCTATAGCCCTTTGTAATTCACCTATCTCTGCCTTTCTTCTCTTTTTCACATATTACTACACTTTTGATATGATACAAAACATTCCTTATATATCAATCCAAAATAATTACAATGTTGGCCCTAACACAAATATTACTGAGCCGGCCCAAATATAGTTACAAAGTTCCTACAAACTAGCTCGGTGACTTTCTGATACTCGAGATCCACTACAATACTCGGCATCATCATGCTCTTGGTAGGAGTGGAGGCTCGGTCCATACTAACCACTCGGTCATAGTTTCAAACTCAGTATATACTGGAGACTCGGTAGATATAGTGTTAGTCGGTAGAAACTGAATTCCCTAGTTACTATGCTGGCACTTGGTAAACACTGAGCTCATCTCATCACTCGATAATGATAACTCGGTAAGGACAGTGAAGCTCAGTCTACTTGGATTGCTTGGTAAACACTGCGAAGCTCGGTAAGCACACAAAATCTGAATAAGTGTTGTCACTAATGACAAACATACTTAATGCCAAAAATCTCCCCCTTTGGCATTAGTGACAAAAACACTTATTGCCCAAAACTTATATACAAATATCATGCTTAATCTATTTTTTATTTTTCAAAATTTGTCTTTGTCAATCTATTGTATATACATTTTATATCTCCCCCATATAGTATACATATATACAAGTATCTTATATCTCCTATATCACCTATTCTCATATCTCTTCTCATATCTCTCCCATTCACCACATACTCTCCCCCTTTTTGACAATAATGCCAAAGGTGTATATACAAATATTTTACATGGAGATGCCAAAATGTGAGAGAAAATTAGAATGTACCTTACCAATTAGTGCCAGAGTTCTATACCAATTCTCTTGTAGAATCTTGCATGTATGGAGTGCAACTTGGACTTCTACAAAGAGTTCAATCATGTGATCTACAATTGAAAACTTATTGTCATGGATCAATGTTTTTTAGTGTGCAATATGCTTCTACATTGTATCCATGATGGGAAGGATCATGTTATAAATATCTATTAATGTTGACCTGATCCTTGCATCTTCTCTCAATAACTCTGCCTACTTATCAGATAGGAATCTAACTTTCATATGATGTGCAGAGCTTGAACTAGGTTCAAGTTGAAACTTTTGTGCACTGACTTTTAGATCCTCATCAATTTTATTCAATTTGTCCTTAATTTCCTTAGAGAACTCAGCAACATTACATAGCTTGACAAGCAATGATGTTACATTGGAATAGGAGGATTCAATGTTAGTCAAAACTAAAGATAACTCATCTTGATTTATAGCTATTTGCTGAGCAATATGCTCAAGAACTTTATTGTCAAACTTCTTCTCAGCCTTTTCAAGCAACTTTTCTTGACCAAAAGAGTCCTCATTGAACTTAGTTACTTCCTCTACCAACTATAAAAAAGTGTGTTGAGAGGAATCAACTTCAACACCTATTGCTTCTGTAAAAATATTCTTGGCATCCTCAGTGATCTTATATTCCTTATCTCTTTCCTCTTTTAGTTTCTTTTTCTTTGCTTTCTTCTAGAGGAGTTCACCAACCAATTGCATTTGATTTGTAGAAAGATTTGCAAAATCTAATTGTGGAATTTCTATCCGCTCATCCATTTTATTTGGAAACTCTGAGGCAAGTGGGTAATATGTGTCAAACCCTTATCTTTCAAATGTTTATACTCAGGTTTGAGAACACCATCAACACACAATTCATTTTGGGAAACATCTATCTCTAGGGTTCCAAGCCCTTGAATTGTACCTTTAAAATGACTACAAATATCATTAACAAGTACCTTGGGAGGGATACCTTTCTTTACTTTGGTGCTGGATGATGCCATGGTAGCTGGGTAGACAAAGAAAATTCTTTGAAAAATTTCTGCTGCAAATTTTGCTTCGAATCACTTGATCACACTAGAAAATTTCTCTATTCTCAATATGCTAAAATTCACGGTGAAGAATGAACTTGATTTCATGCTTTTTGTTAAAACTTTTCCATTAATGCTTAGTACAAAATTAGGTAAGTTCAACATTGTTTAGGATAGGCTGTCATCCACTATTGCATTGATTGCTCGATGAAGACTTGACAACTCAATGACTATAAGAATTCATACTACTCCGACTATACTCGGTAACCACATGAAATCTAGTTACACCCAACCTTGCTTGGTGGTAACTGATACCGACCTTCTTAGTGATCCTATTGTATCTTGCATACTGATTTGTATCTTTCTTCCTTTAAATTTTGGAATTGTTTTGGAATATGTCTATGAAGATACAGTTCCAGTGCTTTCTTGGAGACTTAGTTGGAATTGATAGAGCCACCCACTTCATGAGTGACTTCATTACTTGGACTGGTTTTCTCTGTAGGTTTAGGAATCCACTATTGTCTCATCTACTTCCTGATGCTATTTGCTATAGCTTTCTTTTCATCTTCAACTCTACCTGTATTCATGCAATTTTTAGCTATATGACCAAGTTCAGTGCATGTATAACATCTTATGGTAGTATCCCTTTTTCTAAAGTGATGCCTTACACAATTTATGCCAATGTATCCATATTCTCCACAATAATGACACCTACACCAAGTGTTGTAATCCCAACCAAATATTGCTTTCACAATCTATTCTGCTGGATTGGATGTTTTAGATCTACATTCTGATGCCTTGTGACCTTGTTTGTTACATTTGTGACATTTTCCTTCAAATCTTGGTTTCTCCTTGCATTCATTTGCTTTATGACCATGTTGATTGCAATTGTAGCATTTTCCATTGAATTTTTCTTTTCCATTGCTCCAACATTTGTTTGAAGTATGACCTAATTTTCCATAGTGATTACAAGTGGGTTTCTAATTCTTTTGAGTACCTTGATTGGAGGATTCACCTTCCTCTTTGTATCCAAGTCCTACTTTTCCTTTTTGCTTATGTAGCCGATTCATATCTTCTTGAGATTTCATCATTCTCTCATTGATTTTCATTTCAATGTTTAGGTCATTCACCAATCTTAAACGAATTTGATTTTTAGATCTCAGCTCCTTTGTTATCCTTTCATTTTCTGATCTCAGAGTCAAGATTTCTTCATTTGTATTGGAGACTTGATCAATAAGGTTTTCTAGCTAAAGAGTTTGATTCTAGATTTCATTGTTCTTTCCATCTATTTCATCTTTCATCTTATTTCTTTGTTCCAAGATTTCACAAAATCTTGTTGACTGAATTTCCTGTTCTCTTTTCAATTTTCTTACTTCTTCTTGTAGAGATCCATTCTTTTCTAGGAGTTCTTTGATTGCATTATTTGCTTCATCTGAGATGCTTGAAGGGAAAAAAAGTCTTCAATCTTTTCTTCAACATACTAGTGGTCATTCATCTAATTTGCAAGTTCCTTCCTTCTTTTTAGGGATTGGGAAAGATTCTCTTTTGCTTCCTTAAGTTGAGCTATGACCATTTCCAGATCTAGCTTTTCATTTTCAATTACTTTGTTAAGTCTAAATATCTCCATTGTCCTGAATCTTTGCTCAAGCTATCAAGATTTATCTTGATAACCACAAAGCTCTGATAACAATTGTTGGAAATATTCAAGACTAGCCAAGTTACTGAGAGGGGAGGGGTGAATCAATAACTTCAAAAATTTTTACAAATTGCCGATCTTGACAATATTTCAAATAACATTTAGATCAATAAGCTAACTGCATGCAGGAGTAACAGAAAGAATAAAACATTCATAACACTTTGAACATAGAGATTTGGTTACCGAGAAACCTTCCAAATAGAAAGTAAAACTGGGGTGGGGATGATACCCACAAAACTTCAATACTGTAGTATAAAGTTGGCCAGTTAAGGCTTACAATGATCACTTCTAATGATCTACCCTGTTAGGAGTAATTAGGACTACTAGGTCCACCTTGTTAGAGGATTTGCAAACATATAATGAAGTATGCACTTAGTTAAGAGATTTTATAAAATACTGTTAAGTCTACCGTGTTAAAGGATTTCAAGCTGATTCACTTGTTAGGATAAAATAGTAGATCTCTTACTTGCAACTGTACTTGTTGATTGAGATTCTTTGATGTACTAATCACCTTCTGTGATAGATATGTCTCTGCTACTCCTTATACTATTGTAGCCCTTTGTAATTCACCTATCTATACCTTTCTTCTCTTTTTCACATATTACTACACTTTTGATATGATACAAAACATTTCTTATATATCAATCCAAACTAATTACAAAATAATTACAAAATAATTACAAAGTCATCCCTAACAGAAATATTACTGAGTCGGCCCAAATATAGTTACAAAGTTCCTACAAACTAACTTGGTGACTTTCTGATACTCGACATCCACTACAATACTCGGCATCATCATGCTCTCGATAGGAGTGGAGGCTCAGTCCATACTAGCCACTCAGTCATAGTTTCAAACTTGGTATACACTGGAGACTTGGTAGATATAGTGTCACTCCATAGAAACTGAATTCCCTGTTTACTATGCTAGCACTCGGTAAACACTACTCATCTCATCACTCGGTAATGATAACTCAATAAGCACTATGATGCTCAGTCTGCTCAGATTGCTCGGTAAACACTGCGAAGCTTGGTAAGCACACATAATCTAAATAAGTGTTGTCACTAATGACAAACATACTTAATGCCAACAATCTATCAACACCATGTTGTATATGAGTCAGGACCACATAGTTTTATTGTCAAGGTGGATGCACAGAAGTATCAAAACCCGAAGGTAAACCCCACAAATTTTCATTTTTTAATTGGTGCAAAACAATGTCGACATTTAATTTCCCAATCTAGAGTCTTTGCATTGTTGATGATACATTTGGAGTAGGAAAATAAAAATAGATCTAATAAAAATACCATAGTGGAAACCATCTCAATTTATCAAAAGTAAATAGAGGCAATGCTAGAAATATATTAGAATATCTTCACTTCGCCAATAGGAGTTCACTTTCACTATCAAGTAAACAATTCAATTGATATCATCCTATGAATGTGTTTACCAAATGGACCTTTTTACATGAGCTTAGTTCCTGATAATGTTGAGAAAAAAAGATATATTGAAGAGTTAATTTTGAAGGGTCATATACAACCAAGTGTGTCTCCTGGTGGCAACCAAATTATTCTAGCCCAAAATAAAGATTGTATGTAGACACTATGTATTGGTTATCATTCTTTAAATAAGATTATTGTGAAGAATAAATACCTTATTCCTCGAATTGATGATATTTTGGATCAACTAAGTAGGAGAAAGTTCTTCACCAAGATTGATTTTAAATTATAATAGTACCAAGTGCCATTTGATCATGTGAATGTTTCAAAAACTTCCTTCAAGTCCATGGAGGGGTTTCCTAAATGATAGCTAATGCCTTTCGGGATAATAAATCCCCTCACTACATTTATTAGAATGATGAATTATATTCTCATACCTTTCATTAATTCTTTGGTAGTGGTCTACTTAGATGGCATTCTAATCTTGAGTAAGACATGGGCTGGACATTTAAAATATGCATAGTAGATACTCTCAATACTACAAAAACATAAAATCTACTAAAAGAAAGAAAATAATTCATTTGGATTGGAAAGTATCTAGTATTTTGGCTACATTATGGATAGAATGGGTGTTCATATAGATCTTGCAAAGATTTAGGTGATCAAGGACTAGCCCTCTCCTAATAACATCATAGAGCTTCATAGTTTTTGAGGTTGGCCAATTTTTATCATAAATTTGTACTTAGATTATAAAATTTGGCATGGGCTTTGAATCAATTACATCAAGGTGGTTCAAAGGAAAAAAAAAATATAGAGAAAAGTACAATAGTGAACATTTAATTAATTGAAGAGAAGCTTGTGCTCAACACCAGTATTAGCACTCTCTAATTTATAACAACCTTTTGAAATTGGAACTAATACATCTGAGCACTTCTAATTCCACATGGTCATCCATTGGCTTATCATAGTGAAAAAAATAGATATGGTTTTTAAATAGACCACATATGATATATACATGTATTGTATTGTATATCCGTAAAAATAATAGAATTATTACATTTTAGGTAAAGAGGCAATCCTTCATACAGATCATAAGCCATTACAATTTTGTCAAACACAAGGAAAGATATAAAATGATAGACTTTAAAGGTATTTTTCATGCATGTGAAAATTTCACATCACTATTTAGTACAAGAAGGGTAGTAGAAAGAAGGTTTCAAATTGTTTGAGTAGACTTCTAATTGTTATAGTACTTATGTTACAATTGGACTCATGCAGAAATAAAACAACACAATATTCTAATATGCATAGTGAGGATGATGAATTTTATAAAGTATGCACTCAACTAAACTAAGGTAAGAATGTTTTTTACTTTTTCCTAAAAAAAAGAATTCCTTTTTTATGGGTCATATATGTGTTGCTACAAAAAAAAGAGCTAAGATGATATAGGAGGCACATTATAGTCATTCAATGAGACATTTTGGAATTGGAATTTTTTTTTGTATGTCAATGGTACTTGTAATTTCACATGATTTCATGATTTCATTTCATACATTGGATCATGTGTGGCTTGTGCTATTACAAAACTTGAAAATAAAAATTAATGGTTTTATATGCCACTTCCTATTCTAGATAGTCTATGGAAATTTGTTTTCATATACTTTGTCTTTTTCAGCCACTACCAAATGTGGTCATGATTGTTTTCATGTTGTGGTGGATTGGTCTTGAAAGATGGATATCATGATATCCTACAAAAGGGGGATCTTTGTACAAGACACTACCAAGCTAACTCATGTTTGGGTTCATTTTGGACTACCAAAAAGTATTATTTTTGTAGGGACAATAGTTTTTTGGAAATAATTCTGGTAAGTTCTTTGGAGAATGATGAACACTAATCTCACCAAGTCAAAACCATTCCATCCAAAAATCAATGTGTAGATTGAGATGGTTAATCACATGATTATTCATATCTTTTGTATGTATCATTCTCACCATCCTTACACTTGAGATGAGAGTCTTCCATATGTAAAACATAATTACAATTATTCAATCCATGGTATCACAATTACAATTATTCAATCCATGGGACACACTATTTCACTATTCTAGATAGTCTATGGAATTTTTTTTTCATATACTTTGTCTTTTTTAGCCACTACCAAATGTGGTCATGATTGCTTTTATGTTGTGGTGGATTGGTTTTCAAAGATGGATATCATGATATCCTAAAAAAGGGGGATCTTTGTAGAAGACACTACCAAGATAACTCATGTTTGGGTTCATTTTGGACTACCAAAAAGTATTATTTTTGTAGGGACAATAGTTTTTTGGAAATAACTCTAGTAAGTTCTTTCGAGAATGATGGACACTAATCTCACCAAGTCAAAACCATTCCATCCAAAACTCAATATGTAGATTGAGATGGTTAATCACATGATTATTCATATCCTTTGTATGTATCATTCTCACCATCCTTATACTTGAGATGAGAGTCTTCTATATGTAAAAAAAAATTATAATTATTCAATCAATGGTATCATAAGACATAATTAGTTTGATCAAGGTGTATTTGGGTTATCAATATTTTGCACCTATTTATATTTCTATTCAAGTGACTAAAAATGTTCCACCATAATATGTTGAGTCATAGGTAGATCGAGCCTCAAAATTTATTGAAAAATTCATGACCTTCAAAGTCAAGTTTATAAGATAGTGTAGTGGGTTGATAAAAAAAGTAAGGAATACCATGATTAGCATTAGAAACCTCTTAATTTTTAGGTTGGTTAAATGTTTTGTTGCATCTACAAAAGCAGAGACCTCAGGGGCCAGATAAGAAGATTTTTCCTTTTAAATATGGACAATATAGTATTCTCAAGAAGGTTGGAGAGATTTCTTTTGAACTAAACATTCCACCATTTTTGGGAATTCATATTGCTTTTAATTTGGTATTTCTTCTTCCATATATTCAATCTATATTTGATACTTTAGAGGTTTCTAGTGTGTGTGTGAAAATTGTACCTACCTACAAACACAACACTTCAGTAAAACATTAGAGGTTAGCAAAATTGAAATCTACAGATAAATGAAACTAAGCTAACCAGGTGATTTACTGCCTTATAGTAGGTGTGAGTATGGTGTTGGTGTTCAAAATGGATGGTTATGCTCTAAGGCTGCCAATATACCCTCAAAAATATTTTAGGAGTGGTTAGCTCCAAAATGTAAGTGATCTTAGGGTAACTAGACCAACTGTAGGGACAAGACTACCCTCTTCACTTCTGGCTCTGCAAAACCAAGGCAGGTGCATGTAACCTTGTGAAAACTATACTTTACACACCAAAGACTAGGTTTGGATAACAGATTGATAGTAAGAAAGTACTAAATGCTAACCTCACATTCATTGACTCTCCATTACTATTGAGTAACACAACCACATAACCAAAGACCTAAAGCTTAGAAAGGTTATTGATTTCAATATTTGGAATGCAATAACTTCAAAAAGTGTATGTTAACAAGAGAGGTACTCATTTAGGCCAGTGCCTCATCCATTGGGAAAGATTCCTTAGACACAAAGACACACAAATTTGAGAATATCTGAGAATTCATAGCCATAAATACATTTATCCTAATCTTTACTACTTACAAAACATCCTTACATAGACAAGGGTAAACTCATATCCCATTTGGAGCATTGTTTAATCCAATCCTAGATCAAAACTCAAGAATGAGGATACATACATAAAAACAATATGTAATGAGCTAGAAAACTCAAAGCTTACTTGACTGGACACAAAGGAGAGATAAGAATCAGATATTTGTATTAAGTATGATGAATTCCTTCTGTGCACACAATGAATCACAAGACACCTTGATTGCAAATTATAGCTTAGACCTGGAACTTTCTTCTCTTATCAACAAACACTAAATCAAAAACTATTACAAACCCTTGACTGAGAATAGGGCTCACCAAGGAAAGTTTTTTGAACATCTAACTCCCAATGCCTTTGAATGATCATGGAAAATCCTTTTATCTCAAGGATTGCACCAAGCACTGATGACCATTCAAAGCAACAATTTTAAAACTACCTAACTCAACAAAAAGAATGAAAGCTAGACAAGACAGGTTCCAAGCACAAGGCTAGTAAGATAAAAAATAATCATCAAATTTTGCAACAGATCCAACCCTGTACCAGCTCCAAGGACAAAAATTCATGCTGGAACAACCACCAGGACCTTCCTCATAGAATCTCACCCACAACCAAGCTGGAATGATAAAAAATGGTCCTCTAATATGACTTCATTCGGTGCACTATCTCCAAACCCTATAGAAACAATTTGAATTTGAAAAACAATAGATACAAGCTCCAGTTTAAAACATGACCGTAGATCCCTTTATTTCCTGATAGATCAGGTGGCTTATGTTAATCCTTACAACAATCATGAAACCCTGAAAATTCCATGTCCACACCAGTAGTCAACACCAATGAAAAACACACACGTCAGCTCCCTCTGACAAACAAGACCCACCCTCGTCAGTGCCTGACAAAAAGTAAAATCAATGGTTGGCACAAGATCTCATGGCTCTGAAAAATTCCATGAGAACTTACACCAACTATAGGTCCTCTGCGGATGTCAGGGCCCTCAAAACATGTTGGCAACTAGGTCCCACTGACAACATGTCCATTCACACAATGTGGACCAATGAGAAATTTCCAATCAATTCTTTCTGACACTACGACCACCGCTATGAAGCACATAGCCAAAAGTGAATGAACGGCTATCGCTAAAGCACTGACTTATCTAGCGTGCATCTTGACCTTGTGGTAAAGCAAGAGCCATAAGATTAAGCGGGTCTTTAACTATCTATCAGACCAAAAACCTCAAGTCCCACCAACACGTCCCCATTAGAAAACCCATCAACCAATCAGAAGAAAGCCACATCATTAAATCTAACACATCTCACTGCTCATTATCCTCTCTAAAAAAGGTAGAATCGATGGTTGTTGCATGATCTTAAACATCTGACACATCCCTTGCGATCATATGCCTGTCATTGATTTTATGACAATGTCAAGACCCTCTGACAAACTCAAAAACAAGGTCCTGCTGACAACTACCACCGTATTATATCATGGACCAATCAGAGACCACCATTTGTACCTACATGTCACCTTGGATCCACAGTTTGAAACATCGTGTCACAAAGAGAATCAACGGCCATCATGATTTCACATAGCTCTGACACATCCCTTGCACTTTAGAAACAACCGTTGGATTGAGATGGTGTGAGAGAGACTGGGCCCAAGAAACATTAAGCCAAAAACATAGGAAATATTAAAAGATAGGACTTAGGGAAAATCATTTAGTCGGGCATGTAGACTTAGGAAATATTAAAGGCCACAGGGGGTAAAGACTTAGGAAAAATTTAAACAGGGACCGACCAATAATATAAAGCATGTGCGAATTAGGATTTTTAAGTGGTCCAAAAAGGTAACTTAAAAATATAATAGGGCTTGGGGTATACTTAGGGTTTTTCCACACAACGGCTATTTTTTTGAATATTTGCAAGGGTTTCAAGGTAGATACCAAAATAATTGCAGAGATCAGGGGGAAATATGCTACAACCATGACATTTTTTGTAGGGGTAGACCATTTTCTAAGGAATTTAGCTGTGAAATGAAAATGGGCTAACATATGGTATTATCAGATCTGATCGAGATCAGTGACAATGCAACACCTAAATGAAGGATTTAATGCTAAAAGATGAATGTAGAATGAATGCTGATTAATCTATATTTTTGTATTTTCTATCCAATTAGGATGAAAAACTATCTGAATCTAAGCTAGAATTGATTGAAAATGATATGCAAATTTAATCTAAGAATGGTATGAATTGATATGAAAATCTATGCAAAGCTATGAAAAACTATGAATTGATCTCACAAAGTCGCCTGTCACAAAAGCTTGATTCTTCATATGTAATTTCACCAGAGTAATTGTGAAAATTTGAGAGATTTATTATGAAGAGCTGAGCCTTGATTTTATAGAAATCTAGGGCTTGAGGATGCATAAGAAAAACCATAAATCACTCTTGATTAACTCAGGTTGATTTTTGAGTTAACAAGAAATCAGAATTAATTAATTTATAAAACCATGCAAAATCATGCAAAAACAACTTTTAACTCAAAATAGATTGTAGTTCAATTTTCAACTCATAATTGAATGTTGAGTTTATATTTAAACTTGGCTCTTGATTACTAGTTGACTGCTTTTCTGATAGTGCATGTTTTAATTTAAATTAATTTTAAAAATAAAGTGATTTATTCTCAACTTAACTAATTTTAAATTTAAAATAACTCATTTATGGGTTAATCAATTATTTTAATCAAAGTTTATTCCAAAACTATATTATTAAATTTTGACAACTTGGATTTTATCAATTAAATAAATATTTAATCAATTATTCGTAGGAGATTTGATTTATTGTCAAAATTAAATAATTTAATTAGGAATAAATAGAATTAAATATAATTAAATAATTAAGTGGCAGAATCAAATTTAATTAATTAAATATTTATCATATTCAATTAATCAAATTTATGATAAATTAATCAAATTTATGATAAATATGATTTATCACCAAATAATATTTAAAATATGTTTAAAATAATTGATTTATGGGTTAATCAATTATTTTAATCAAACTTTATTCCAAAACTATATTATTAAATTTGACAATTTAATTTAATCAATTAAATAAGAACTCAACTGATTATTTTTAGCAAATTTGATTTATTATCAAATAAAAACAATATTAATTATGAATAAATTCAATTAAATCTAATTAAATAATTAAGTGGCATTATTAATCTAATTAATTAAATATTCATCATATTCAATTAGTCAAATTTAGGATAAATGAGATTTATCACCAAATAATATTTAATTAAAGATAATTAGATAAATTAGGAATATTTAGGAAATATTTCGTGATGCAGAATTAGGATAAAATCAATTAGGGTTTTGATAACTTGATGTGCAGATGTCCCTTAGGTTAGGACTTTTTTGTCAATTTTGATCGATTTGTTGATATAGGAGGTTAATGAACCTATAGCCCATTTTTGGGGTATTACATTTTGCCCCTCTTTGAATCACTGTGCGAAGCGTAGTGGTTCAAAGAATAGTCTATTTTTGATGTTGAAAACTGATTTGAGAGATAAACTAACTCCGAGACAGAAATCAATTAAAAGATTGGAAAAACCTGATTTAGGTCCTGGTTGACCAAGAATCGTGATGATGTTAACTATAGAAACAATGAATCGATGATTATAGAAACGTATCAAAACACCTAATTCTGAACTTTATGATTACAAAGAAGTGAGTGACCTGATTCCAGTCCTAATTGTCCAAAGGAATCGAAATGGTATCACATTTGAACCTTTCAATTACAAAGAAGAAAGGAAATAACACTAATGAACGGATGGTTATGAAAAGCTGATATAGTTTACAAGGTTGATTAGGATACCAGATTGATATGGATCTTGATGAATCTGATATGCCCCAAGTGATGTACCCCAAGTGATGAGGTATTTTAATGAATCAACAACTAGATGTGGTTGTTGTCTTGATTGCTAAGGAAAGATTTGATTTACAGACTTGATTGATATGCAATACCATGCCCCCTATGGGATGAAAATCAAAATCTGGCAAGAAAAGCCAGCGTTAAATGGTTTAGAAGCATGTTAATTGATTTGAGAAGTGGTTATACACGTCTATGAATGCATTCTACATCATTTGGAGGTCCTAAAGACCAAGTTTGACGAGGTTTCACCATGAGTTGACCAAGGGTGATCAAGTTGAAATTTTGATAGTTTGATGTAAGATAATTAGTTAAGTTGAATTTTGGATTTTTGTGATGATTGAAGGTCGATTATGCAAGAAGTCAGCCATCCAGGGTCCGAAAATTTTAAATCATGATTTTGACATAGTAGATGATTTGAGATTTTGATTTTGATCCTGAAAATGGGTTCAAAATGTTGAAATTAGCCAGGGGTCCCTGCTTGGTAATCTGTTAAGAAGACCTTCATGCGATACTTAGTCCTGATGATATGTTTAGCATATATTTTAGAGAATCATTTAAGTGTCAAGCTAATTTAGGAAATCATGAGGTAAGTGCAATCATGAAAAGTGCAAAATGAGATGCAAATCTAAGACCTAGGACCTAGTCACTGATCATGTGTTGGCCTTTTTCATCACTGAATATTTATTAGGTAACCAGATAAATCAATACAACATCCACTAGTTAGGAAACTATGAATATATGAATACTAATTTTTGCACCAAAGTCAATACAACACCCACTGGCTAGACAACCATGGACATATGAATATTGATTTTGTTTTCAGAATGTCGGATTAGATATAAGCACCAAGGCACAAATGCCAGGATGACCTGAATATCATGTCCATTTTGATATAGAAATTGGTATAAGCATCAAAACATAAATGCCATGATGACCTGAATACGCCTTGCAAAACAAACACACCAAATAGTTTCCAAAATTCATTCTTGTTTCCAATGTGAATTACCCGCAGTGACCCTTTATCATTCACATCCTTAGATAATAGCTATTCATAGTAGGATTGAGAAATCATTCAAAAAGATATAAGCTAGATCAAACTCCCTTGAATTTTTTAGGTATCAATGGTCAAGGTACACATGGCCATCCAACATGAAATGGAGGCTCCTACAGGGAGACACCATTTCAATCCTAAATTTCCAAAGTTGTTAGATTTTCACTTAAAGCAGAAAACAAAGAAAAGATAATGCCCCTAGTCATCACTCTCTAAATCATGTAAAGGACATCATCGAAGAGCTTGAATGGACACAATATGAAAAAATCTCAATGCGAATCAGTAAGCATACAAGGAGATAAAAGCATGTGAAGCATAGATTGGTTTTGTTCATGTTGATGTTTGATTGCATTGTTGTAGATGCAAAATCCTTTCTAGAAAGGAGACTGACTAACTGACTCAGATGTAGCTTCAAAGGACCCTAACTAGATATGACACATCTAAGATATTGAGGACTGTAGGATATGACTTTGATTGCCCCCAAGTTTGAACATTGATAGGAGACAAACACTTTTGCCAATTGGTGTATAGAATGACTTTATTGAAACAAGGATATATACAGACTAAAGCAGACTAAAAGTTGGGAAAGACCAAGATTGCCCTAATACATGGAGCATTTTGAATAAGTGGCACCCATTTGTCAGGTATTCACCATCTTGGCAAAGATTCTATTTTTGCTACCAATGTGCCTATTTCCAAGTTTTCACCAAGGCACTTTTTCTTTTTCTCATTTTTTTTTGTATTTTTCATTTTTTCAATTTTTTTTGTATTTTTACTCTTTTTGATTTTTTTGTGATACATCAAGGTGCCTATTTGCTAAGTTTTCACCGAGATGATCATTTTTTTAGGACATTTTCTAACTTTTATGATTTTTTCAGGACATTTTTAAATAGTGAATGCCTTAGGCGTAGAATTTATTCAGATGGAGAATGTTGATTGGTTCTCGGAGCTGTTCTCTATCAATCATTGAGATTTGATAGGCTCTAGAGCCAAAAGTAGTAGTGACAACAAAGGAACCCAGCTAGTTGGGTTAAAAATTCCCCTTGCGTTCTCTATGTGATTGATTTTTAGGATTTTCTCTCAAGACTATGTCGCCAAATTTAAATTCTCTGTGTCAGACTTTCTTATTGTAGCCCCTAGACATTCTTTTCTGATATCCTCTAAGATGATCATATGCTTCTTGTCTATGCTCATCTAGTAGTTCAAGTTCTTGCAACCTAGACACTCTATAGTCATCATCAGTTACTAGACCATATATTTTAATTCTTAGTGATGGGATTTCAATCTCAATAGGTAGTACCACTTCATACCCATAAACTAAAGAAAATGGTGTAGCCCCAGTGGGTGTTCTGATACTTGTTTTGTAGTAGTGGTTAGGAGATCTAGCCAATAGTGTCTAACTCTCGAGAGATCCATAGTCAAGGAAAGATCACTAAAGTGAGACACACAAATATCATCATGGATGCATCTTAACTCTACGTCAGATTTCCCATGCTCTAAACATTTAGGAAGAGTATGTTCTAGATTTCTCTTAGTCATGTCACTAGAAATGAGGAGATATCGATATATACTTTGGGATAGGCAAGATGGAGTGAAGAGTAGAAAGTATGAGAGGAAAGGAAGGTGAAATGGAGAAAGGTATGAGAATTTGGAAGCTTGAATAGAAAATTTTTGACATCCAAGTCTTTTAGCTTGGGAATCCACATAGATTTTGACTTTTTTCTCTTTTTCTTCTTGAGAAATGTGATTCCAATTTTGATAAGATGGATTTTTAGAATCATCTCCAGAATAAAGCTTGATTCCTAGGGATATGAGTTAGATTGATCAGATACCTAGTAGATAGCTTTCGAGAATCATCTCCAGAATGAAGCTTGATCCTCAGGAATTAGAGTTAGATTGCTCAGATACCTAGCAGTAAGATGGATTTCAAGATCCATTTGTGGTTTGATTTTCTTTTCTCCTTTTTTCCTTGAAGACCTCTGTGGTCTTTTGAATGTTTTCTTTTTCTTAGTAGTCACATGTCGATTAGGTGGGACATAGTGACTTTGAGATATAAGTGGATTTTGATAATAACAATTTTTTTATTTTTTTTACAGATCCAAGTTACTTCCAAAGACTCGGGAATTATGGATGAAAGAGGTTGATATGGCTAGTTGAGGTGGAGAGGTGGAGTGGGAAGTGGGCAAGCCACTTATCTTAGGGAGGTGGGTGGAAGAGAGGTTGATGGGATGTGCTCAAGTGAAAAGAGTTCAACATCATCGTCATCATTCATGAATGAATTAGATAGATCAAAAAATTTATCTTCCATAAAATGTTGTCAATTGTAGGTTGTCATAGAAGAGTCAAATGAGTTTAAAGGAGTATCATGTGAGTCAAACTGAGATGATCTATTCTAAGAGCTAGGTCCCTCTTTAGGTGGGAATAGTGCATGGATAGGAATCATTTCAATCTTGAACTTGCCAATATTCCACGAAGTTGTAATTGGATGGGGTCTTATGTACCCATGATCTACTGGAGTAGCTAGAGTGTAGCTTGAAGTAGATGGCCTAGGAGCCATAGGGATGATTTCCACAGAAGGGAGGAAAGGATCATCATCAGTTTCTTGCTCTTGAGATTTTGAACTTTCTCCCCTTTCAAAGCTGGTAAGAGGAGTATATCTATGTATGCCATCAACTTATATTGTTATAGTAGTATCAGATGAGGAATCTTGTTCTCTTTCTTTTGATTTTGTCTTGACATTGCGATATTTCCTGATGTAGTCAGATAGAGACAATGTAGGAGGTAGGTCTTCTTCATCACTATCATTTTTTATAGGAGGAATATTCTTTGCAGCATGATCCTGTTTAGTAGCAACAATGGTGGAATAGTTCAAAATAGGCATACTGCAAGGCATATTTAGGATGTGAGAGATATCAGTGAATGGTCCCCAATTAGGATCAGTAGTATTTTTAGCATTTTGGATGGGAGAAACTTGGGTAAGACTAGAATCTACCATCTAGCTAGTAGATAAGTGTGCAAAGTGTATAGTCATGAGAAAAAGGGATTCTCAAACACACACCTGATGCCAGGTCGGAGGATAGGAAATGGAGAGTGGATTGAATCTTCTCAAATGTCATAGATCAGAGGGCTGGATCAAACTCAAGAGACTACTTTTAGGAAAATAGATTGGATTTCTCTAATTGTTCTGCTTTGTTCCTGACACAGTGAATATTTTGATAGAATCTAGAAGTCAGCTGTAAAAAAATTGATTCTGTGACAAATTTTGGAGGTTTTTGACAACTTTTTGAAAATTTGGATATGACTTTTTGAGACTGTGGGATGACTTTTGACTCCAAAAAGGATTTTTTCTTCAGATTTGCAATTTTTCAATTTTTCAGTTTCAAATTGTTTGCAAATTTGTTTGTCCAGGTTTGAAGATTTGTGTAGTAGTTCATCTCAGGTTCATTCATTTCCAGTAACCAAGTAGATAACAAGCACATAGAACATCAAGCAAGGGAATTCAAGGATGTCTAAAAAAAATGAGCAAGGGAAAAAACAACCTTGCACATGAAAGAGCAATAGTGACTTATTGTGCTAATCCCTAGGGATGCTACCTCTGTATGTTCTCAAAAGTTTTTCAATAATGCAAATAGTCCTAGAAAATGAAAAATTGGCCTCGCTAGGGTTTTTAGTAATGGTATGACTCTATAACTTTTGTGATCTCAAGAGGGAGAACTCCAATCCAAGCACACCATGGTTTTGACACAGTCTAAGAATTTAATCAATCAGGAGCTGCTAGGGAGATTTGATAGCCCAATAAGAGACCACACTCATGGAGACAAAGACATTTATATAGCAGTTGTTTCTACCATGAAAAAAATGGCTATTACTACTTGAGGTTCTGTCCATGTGGTTGACCCAATAAAGGGAATGTCCATTATGGTTAACCCTCTCTAAAGTTGACTCACAAAATATACCACATGGGGAATTGGTCCAGATCCAATGATTTGAGTTTTTGATACTACCCAAAAAGGGAGTAGAGCATAATCCTCTAGCCTTATCACTTTTACCCAAACACAAAAAATAGATTAATCTAACATGATAAGAATGAAATTATCTCACCAAGATTTGTGATGTCAACAACTATGTCTATCGATCTCTCCAGAGAGAGAACGTATTGATCAAAAGCTGATGACCAAATGAAGTAGAACGTGAGACAATCATAGTATCCTCCATACCTACAAGGGGATCTATCATCTAGAAGAGCTTTTCATGCATGAAAAAGAAAATGAAGCCCACTCTCTCTAGATCATCCGCACATAGTGTTCATAGGGCCTATTTACTATGTGTAACAAATATGCAAAAAGAAAATCTATGTTCATTTTATAGCCCAAAACTGAAGTGTGAATTATGAAAGCTGGAAAGACACACAAGCTTGACACATGAGATTTTGTTTTATATCCAAAATTGAAGTGTTATTAGATTGAATAGAATACCCAAGTTCTTCACAACTCGCTTAGTAGATTTTACTTATTTTTAGCATTTGTCTTCTATCTTTTGTACCCACGGGATGTACCTGTACCTACATCTGCAAACCACTGTTATGAAAAACTTACCTATTCTTGTACATGTAACCCACTGTTATAAAAAATTTTTTAAAAAAAAAGAAAAAAAGAAAAAACAAAACTTGTGAACCCCACGTGGTATAAAATCAGGTTAGTCAAAAATAATATGTCATTTGATAATCGAAAAACCTCTTGTCATAAAAATTAGATTCTAACCAGTCTTCACTAAACTGATCATAAATTTTTCAAATCAAGATGAAATTAATTCAAACCAATGCAAAATAAAAGCTAACTCAAATAAATTTTTAGAAATATAAATTTTGGATCTATACCATGTCCTATGTGCATGTACCAATAAAAACATTGGTCAGATTTCATAAAATCAGGTTCTGACCAGTCTTCACTAAAATGATCATAACTTTTGTAAATCAAGACAAAATTAATCCAAACCAATGGAAAATGAAAGCTAACTGAAATACCTTTCTAGAAATATAAATTTTGGATATGTATCATGTTATATGTCCATGCACCAATAAAAATATCAGTTGGATTTCATAAAATCAGGTTCTAACCAGTCTATACTAAAATGATCATAACTTTTGCAAATCAAGACAAAATCAATTCAAACTAATGGAAACTGAAAGCTCACTCAAATACCTTCCCAAAAATTTAAATTTCAGATCTCTATCATGTCATATGTGCATGTAACAATAAAAACACCACTCGAATTTATGGAAAAATAGCTCAGAAATTTATCACAAAACTCATAAAAATTAACCTTGTGGTCATGGGTTCGAGAAAAATGATAGAAATTTGATAGAATAGAATGGAAACCCATTTCAGGGCCCCATGGTGGGTGCCAAAAATATGCTTTGAAAATTATACCTAGCTACGGACACAACACTTCAGTAAAACATTAGAGGTTAGCAAAATCAAAATTTGCAGATAAATGAAACTAAGCTAACCATGTGATTTACTACCTTCTAGTAGGTGTGACTATGGTATTCTCAGATCAGACCAAGATCAGTGACAATGCAACACCTAAATGAAGGATTTAACGCTAAAAGATGAATGCAGATTAATCTCTATTTTTGTATTTTCTATGCAATTAGGATGAAAAATTGTATGACTCTAAGCTAGAATTGATTGAAAATGATATGGAAATTTAATCTAAGAATGTTATGAATTGATATGAAAATCTATGCAAAGCTATGAAAAACTATGAATTGATCTCACAAAGTTGCCTGTCCCAAAAGCTTGATTCTTCGTATGTAATTTCACCAGAGTAATTGTGCAAATTTGAGAGATTTATTATTAAGAGATGAGCCTTGATTTTATAGAAATCCAGGGCTTGAGGATGCATAAGAAAAACCATAAATCACTCTTGATAAACTTAGGTTGATTTTTGAGTTAATAAGAAATGAAAATTAATTAATTTATAAAACCATGCAAAATCATGCAAAAACAACTTTTAACTCAAAATAGACTTTAGTTCAATTTTGAACTCATTATTGAATGTTGAATTTAAATTTAAACTTGGCTATTGATTTCTAGTTGACTTATTTTCTGATTGTGCATGTTTTAATTTAAATTAATTTTAAAAATAAAGTGATTTATTCTCAACTTAACTGATTTTAAATTTAAAATAACTCATTTATTGGTTAATCAATTATTTTAATCAAACTTTATTTGAAAACTATATTATTAAATTTTGAGAACTTGGATTTAATCAATTATTCGTAGGAGATTTGATTTATTGTCAAAATTAAATAATTTAATTAGGAATAAATAGAATTAAATCTAATTAAATAATTAAGTGGTAGAATCAAATTTAATTAATTAAATATTTGTCATATTCAATTAATCAACTTTAGGATAAATATGATTTATCACCAAATAATATTTAAAATATGTTTAAAATAACTAATTTATGGGTTAATCAATTATTTTAATCAAATTTTATTCCAAAACTATATTATTAAATTTGACAATTTAATTTAATCAATTAAATAAGAATTCAACTAATTATTTTTAGCAAATTTGATTTATTGTCAAATAAAAGCAATATTAATTAGGAATAAATGCAATTAAATCTAATTAAATAATTAAGTGGCAATATTAATCTAATTAATTAAATATTCATAATATTCAATTAATCAAATTTAGGATAAATGAAATTTATCACCAAATAATATGTAATTAAAGATAATTAGATAAATTAGGAATATTTAGGAAATATTCCTCAATGCAGAATTAGGATAAAATCAATTAGGGTTCTGATAACTTGATGTGTAGATGTGCCTTAGGTTAGGACTTTTGTGTCAATTTTGATCAATTTGTCGATGTAGGAGGTTAATGAACCTATAGCCCATTTTTGGGGTATTACATCTAGTAGAATCCATGTTAGGGATTTGAATCCTAAAGCCACAACTTCATTAGCTAGTGATCAAATTATTGATGTGCATTTCAAAAATCATTATAGCACATAGATTTCTTTGTAACATATTGTCCAAGTAGTAAAAATTATTCACCAAGGTAAATGATTTACCAATTAACAAATTACAAAGTGTTTTCCTCATCTTTTGCAATAGGCTATGGAAATAAGGTTCATTGGCTCTCAAGGTGGAGTTATGATCTACTATATAAGGGTGATTCAATTCCAATCAAGAGTGATCAAGAGCTATTATGCGTTGATCCGAAACCTAACAAATACCATTCTAAATAGTTCAGGGATGATACAAACCATGTTGGGGATGTTTCATAGTAGTTTGGAGCTGAAAATAATGATAAAAGCTATAAAATATAATTTTTTGGTATTTTCTACATTGTAGTAAATCACATTATTTAGCACCTTTGGAGTGGAATTTGGTTTGAGAAGTTTTTATGCCTCATTTTTCTAAGGAAATAAAGATATTTCTCTTCAATCTCTTTCCAACAAATTGAATACTTTTAAATATTGAGTTATATGTCAAATTTTATGGCCTGACCAAGTTGGGTTAAATAATTTTGTAGTTTTCAAAATATTTCTAATCCTATTTATGGTTTTATTTTCTAGAGTCTTCATTTTGAACTTATTGGTTTCCTATGACTTTTTTTATTCCATTCTTATCTTCACAAACTCTTTCGAAGGAATTTATTGGTGACTTTTAAGGTGCACAATTATTTATTTGAGCCTATGCTATTATTTATAATTTTTGCAACACTTGCAAGTTTCCACTTATGTTGTTTAATGAATTCCTTGCTAAATTTAGATAAAAACTCTAGATATTTTTTTTGTTTTGAGATACTACAAGACAGAACCCACGCTTAATAGTTTTTATGCTAAATTTCATCTAGGTATTATCATTTCTTTACATGTATATTTAATGTGTGAGAAATTTTGGAAAATTTAGTTAGCCAAAAACTTGTAAAATTGGTTTAGTTTTTTAAAACTCAATTATTTCTTGACAAAGAAGGTTATAGTAAACATGGAAATGGGAGAGGAAAAAAGCAACTAATAAATTGGTGTGAGAAAGATAAAGTGGGGGAATGTGGGTGTCAAAAATCAGACAACTTAGGAAGGAGAAGAAGATATGGTTGGTATAATTCCCTTCACAAGAGATGACTACTTTGCACATGATGAAACTACATTTTGCTTAAGAGTTGTATCTGCTAGTTTTGATTTCACTAAATCAACAAAGATTTTCTCATCCCATGTAAAATATATAAGAAATCCTTTATCAACTTCTATCATATCATATACTCTATCATCTAGTGGCTAGACATCCTCTCCATACTTATATCTCCTATTAGAGACATATTCCTTTGACGATATCTATTCTATCTTAGTATCTCACTATTGTTTCTCTGGACTACTATCTATAAAAAAAAATTCCAAACATCATCCCCATGAAAAAACATTGACTTATCCTCAAGTCGATTTCTCTTCTTCTATGGAAAAATTTCTTGATATATGAATTTCTTTATTTGAAATTGGTAATCTCAATGCATATTTACTATTTGGAACTAGTTTTTTTGTTCATGCAAATGTACTCTAGTTGTTTAGGATACTCACTTCTCACTCAAGAGACCCAAGTTCCATTCCCAAAAGTGAAAATAGTGTTAGGAAAAATCATAAAGGAGACATAGCAATTGTTCTATTCCTATTAGAGATCTACTAGTTGTATTTAGTGACCTTGAACCCACTAAGTTATTAAGGTAGTAATCATGTATATTTTAGATATGCTATAAGTACTTTAATAATAAGGAAATATATTTAACATAATATAAATATAGAAAAATATATCTTTACTCATATGTGAAGAAGGAATCTACATTCCTTATATCTCCATTGTAATCTACCTCTCCTTGTTCTATTCTCTTAGTCTTGGTTTACATTATTATATAATAAACTAGGTCACCTAGTGACTAGATTACATATTTATACTCATATATCCTAATAGGAATGTAAAACTTGGATGATATATATTCTATGAACTACTTGTTGATATTAAGAATAATATGTATTATTCTTATTTTATAGAACAATTATTTATTATAAGTCTATAATGTCTTTCCAAACAATAAAATAAGGAAAGTTTCAGGCCCTTTCAACATTTTTTAATTATACCAATATATTTTAAACATTATATTGTTAAAGTCTATTAAATGTCTTGAGTGGAATTGGTGTAGGGGAACATAATAAAGACAAAGAAAATGAAGGATACAACCTTCTAGGAGGTTGGATTGGATTAGAGAATGCAATAATTCTAGGTTGTTTTAGTTGATGAATAAGTCCTATGTTTTTTATTGGCATTCCCATGTTTGGCATGACTATAAGCCAACTTGGCCAAATAGCCAATTTAGGACATTAGATGTAAAAATTCCATGGTTATGGGTATTTTAGTCTTCTTGAAGGTATAAGTATTGTTTAGAGGGTGATTAGTTATTTAAGTGTCAATAAGTTTTCATTTTTGTTAAATTGCATAAATCTTGCTATGTTGTAAAATGACAACTTTTGCAAAATGTTGGAAGTTGGAATCCCAATAGTTAGGTACGAAGGTAAATAATCAGAATGGATTGGTTACATGAATTTAAAGTGTCTTACATTGAATTCAAGGAGGAGGAGACAAATTTGTGTATTGGATATACCAAGAGGAATAAAAATTGACCATTTTCTTGTAAATTCTATGAAGTAGAGAATTCACACATGCTTGTATGGGTTGATGGAACCCTGTAGCTGATTTGGAAAGTTAGAGTAATTTTTAAGTCTTCATTTGTATCAAGTCCGAACTCCTGAGGTGTTAGGAGTTGTTAGAAAAGTAGATTTTTGTATTGATAGGTATAGGAACAAACCCGTTGCTAGGTTTTTGAAGAAAATTGACCAAAATGTGAGATTTCACTATTGGTTCTCAATAGATCTCGAAGGATATCAAGTTTTCCAAGTGTATTTTTTTTAAAAACCATTTTCAAATTAATGCTAGGAGGGGAGAGTAAAATGTTTCCCTACTTGGGCATCTTCATGTGGCCACCTAGTGCTCAAATAAAAAATTTTGATAACTCAAAATGGGTATTGAGGTAAAGGCCCTAACTTTGGTTCTAAAATTTTTTCGATGTTCGTAACCCATCCCAAGTGGCGGTTGAGATATTCTTGCCTTTGTCTATTAGATGCCTCATAAAGAAGACCTAATTAGGCCTATTAGGTCTTTGACAAGTAGTACTATTTCAATACTTCTTTTGGACTATTAGGAATTGGAATGTTAGGGTTTGAAAAAGGTCCCAAATGGGTATCTGCAACATCCATTTTCTCTTTAGGATTTGTGGAAAAGTTAAGAGTTAAGTGGGAGAAACCGATAAGGTAGGGCTACAAGAGAAATAGGCTTTTTGTGAGATAAGTATAACCAATAGGGTTGGAGGGGAGATTCTAAGGATTGAAATAGATTACCTTGAGTAATTCATCATCACTTTGATATTCATTTGGCTTCTTGGGGATATTAGTGTATTCCTTGGTATAGACTAGAGTGAACCCTCCTAGGGACACCTAGTGAACTGTGGGTGAATAGGAGTATTGGGTTATGTTTTTGGGTCTGGATAAGAATTAAGTGAATCAGTTAAACCTTTTTAAGGGTTTGTGTATGTGAGTTTATTCAAAAATATGTTACCTAATAGCTAGAGTCCTGCGTTGAATCCCTTGAGTTGAGTTTGTCCCTTAAGGAGAGTTCCAAAGAACCTTTGTATCATTTTTGGTATCAAAGCCAAGGAAAAATCCCTTGGAGGAAGTAATCTAGTATATGTTATCCCAAGAGTCTATGGGTGAAGCTCAGAATATGGTGACCAATGCAAAACTTTCCAAGAAGGTGCAAGACCAAGAAGATGATAATATATGGTATAGAGAATGATTGGAGAAGTTGGAAGAAAAGTTGAAAAAAGTAGAAAAACCATCCTAGAAAAAGGGAGAAGAATGGGATGATGAAGAGATCCCTAAATACAAAGAGGAGAGTATCCATGAGGATCATAAAACCCTCATCCATTCCTTGAAGTCCATGGGAGGAAGAGTCATGGTAGGGAAAGAAGAACTACCTATTTTCAGTGGTAAGGTGGATGCAAAAGTAGTTAGAGAATGGATTGATTTATTGGAGAACTACTTTGAGTGTGAAGAGACTACTAAAGTTGATAAAATAAGGGTGGCCAAATCCAAAGATGAAATGAACAACACTAACTTGGTGGAACTTTGTTGAAGAGGAATGAGTCAAGGAAGGAAGGTATAAGATAGCTACATGGAAGAAAATGAAGACCACGATGAAGGAGGCTTATGTACCTGAATATTATGAGATTCAATTGCATAAAAGGAGGCAAAATTATGTAGTCAAAGATGGTGGATCCAATGAAGGATAGTCCAAACCTTGAAGCCAAAAGAATTACACAGCTAATTACTCACAATACAAGATAAAGTAATTTTTTTAACACTAATTTTCATTAACACACCCAACTGAAAGACCTTTTGGGTTAGGGCCAATTACAATTAGAAAAAAATTAACAAAGATCCACAACTAGATCCAATAAAATCTCAACTAGTTTAGTTCTAAAGATAATCAGAAGCTAATGGAAATGCTAAGGTAGATCTAAAATTGAGCTCGCAAGCCTCCAAGAAATCTCCTTATCTCCAAGTATGCAACCCCTAGCTCTGCTACCAAGCACTATCAAATTACAATCTAATCTACAATAACATCAAGTACTTTTCCACAACTTTGCTCTTAGGCTTCACATCTGAATTCTAGATATCCTAAGTTCTCCAAGTTTTGATCTCCCAAATCTTATCTCCCTTAAACATCTACCCAGGCCCTCCTTAAATACTAATCATCAACCACAAGTTGGCTAGATGAAACTCTTAACTCCCCAAAAAATAAAAACAAATGCCATACAAGTCAGCTTCCAAAGGTATACAAACATTTAATTTTGCATGTCGACACAAGACAATGCCTACCAATAATTAATTCACCAAGTCAACTCAAAAAATCACATAGAACTCCAGTCGGTAAGTCAAAACTACCGAGTGACTGTAAAATTATAGAGCATGCCAGGCATCGTTGAGAACCAGTATCAACCAAACACCATAGGCATGATCGAAAAACAATTTCACCGAGCCCTAGAGACTACTGAGTTCCTTCAGTGACCAAGCTTCCTTCAATGACCGAGACCATTGGTCAAGGCTACAACTGAGTAAAATCAGCCAAAATACAAACACTCCATGTAATTTACCGAGGACACAAAATGCCCCTTCCTTAACCTTGGATGTCCCTACATCAGACACCCCAGGTTCCAAAAGATGTTCATATGTGAGAAGGACATCTTTTGGATTCAACACATAAATCTTGAACTGGTTCTTCACATAAAAGTCCTCCACCTTTTATGCTTGCAAAGTCTTCCACTTTAGCTTCCTCTTTCTCTTCAAGTCTTTTATTGACAATGTATAGGTCGGTTCTCCATATTGATCATTCATTTTCTCTGGGTCCACAATATCAACTCAGCTACCAATACTCAATCTTCTCCTACCGAGTGTTGTATCCATCATAGGCATTAGTGAAAACTTCATGTCATTCTTCTCAACAGTAAACACATTTCAGACACAGTCATAAATAGCTCCACAATCATATTGCCAAGGTCTACCGAGTAATACATCACAACTATTCATCTTCACAATGTCACAAAGCACAAGATCCTTGTACTAGCCAATCTGAACATCAATGAAGTGTTTTTCTCTAACTTCCAAAGCAAGAACATCTTGCAACCAGCCAAGACTATAAGGACAAGGATGTTTCATTCTACTCAAACCAAGTTCCTGAACTAGGTCTTCAGCAACAAGGTTATCAGTGCTACCACTATCAACAATAACATCATAGAGTTTACCTTCAGTCTTGCATCATGTCCTAAACAAGTTATTCCTCTGACAAGGTTCATCCTTTGTACTGAGCAGTGTTTTTTGAAGCAGCAAGTTCTCTGATTCAGGCTCATTTTGAATGTTATCATTCATCACAGCAGTTCGTCAGTCAACCTTCTTCTGTGTACATTCAAAAGAATAGTTTCTTTCCTCTCCAAAGTTATAGCAAGTACCCTTAAAGATAACTCTACATGTCTTCTTCTTTGGTTCCATAGGTTTTTGCTCATCTTTTGCATCAGTCGATTTCTCCTTCACTGAGTGATCAATATTTTCTTTCCCTCGGGAGTTACTAGGTTGTTTCCTCTTCAACTTATCTTCTACCTTCAAAGCATACTGATAAGCATCTTCAACAAAATCAATCTTTAGCATACCAAGTTCATCCTAAATATTGAATCTCAAACCATTCACATACTAAGCTACCTTTTCCTTATGAAGCTCTCAGTGTCTAGACCGAATAGTAAGTTTGTAGAACTCCTCGATATAATCTTCAAGAGATAAATCCTTTTTCTTTCGATTATACAACTTCTTAAACAAGTCAAGCTCATAATCATCTGGTATGAACTTAGCTTTCAACTTAGTCACCATCAATCTCCACCGATTGATCTTCATTTCACCTTCATCTTCTTGGTCTCTTTGTAGTTCCTTCCACCAAAGAGCAGCATGTCCTTTCAAATTTGTCTACACTAATCTCACCTGAAGAGGATCTTCAATTTCTTCCAGCTCAAATAACTCTTCAAGTTCACCAATCCAATCAATCAGATTGTCAGGTTTCAAAGTACCAAATAAAGTAGAAACTTCCATTTGGTAATTACTAAACCGAGCAGCAGGTCTAGGCAATTGAGCAGTGCTATCTTCACTAGATATGTTCCTTCGGTCATCACCACTAGATCCAATATTTTCAAATTCTTTAGCAGCTTCTTCATAGCCATCCTCATTACCAACATTCCAAGGTATACCAGCAATATTTCTCATGATCTTGATGACCATATCATTCTTCATCAATTCCATCTCAGATCTGAAATCTGATTTCACCTTCTCTGTGATCCAGGATTCAACAATATCACAAAGATCTGAAATAACTCTAGGGTCAAATATTCTCAAAGGCATCCTTAAAGATAAGAGAAACCCTCTATAGAAACCCCTCACCGACCTCCTTGTGACAATTTCAAAGTTGCAACATGTCAGATCTCAACCTGCAATCTTGTAAATAACTAGGGAATAATTTCAAAAGTTTAGTGCTTCAGATCTGCAATCTAGATTGCACACAATCTCTTCTCCAATAAGACCAACTTTGCAATATCAGCCTTGCTAGGTTAAGCTTTTTCCTCAATGAGATCAAACTTTTTCTCCAATAGGAACAAAACATCGCTCTAATACCACCTTATGCAGTCAAAGATGGTGGATCTAGTGAAGGACAGTCTAAACCTTATACCTAAAAGAATTACATAGTGGATTACTCACAATACAACACAAAGTAATTTTTTTAACACTGATTTTCATTAACATGCCTGGTTGTAAGGCCTTCCGGGTTAGTGCCAATTACAATAAAAAACAATTCTACAAGATCCACAACTAGATCCAATATAATCTCAACTAGTTCAATTCTAAAGACAATCAAAAGCTGATGGAAACCCTAAGGAAGGTCTAAGCTTGAGCTCGCAAGCCTCCAAGAAATCTCCTTGTCTCATGGTATGCAACCCCTAGCTCTGCTACCTAGGACTATCAAATTAGAATCTGATCTACAATAACATCAAGAACTTTTCCACAACTTTTCTCTCAGGCTTCGCATCTAAATTCTAGATCTGCTAAGTTCTCCAAGCTCTAATCTCCCAAATCTTCTCTCACTTAAACATCTACCCAATCCCTCCTTAAATACTAATCATCATCCAAAAGTCGGCTGGATGAAACCCTTAACTCCCCAAAACATATAAATAAATGCCATACAAGTCAGCTTACAAAGGTATACAAACATTTAATTTTGCATGTCAGCACAGGACAATGGCTACCAACTGTATGCACCCTAAAATGCTCACCTAGAGCTTGGGCCCCATTTCTACAATTTATCAAATCCCTGAATCAATATTTTCAAAAATCAACATTTTTCAAATATATCAATTTCTTTGATCAAATCATAATCAATTCAATATTTCCTAAGGTTTGAGCATTATTTAATTTAAAAGAGAATAAAAAATAAAAATCTTATTTAATTAAGAGAACATGCTCCCTTTTAATTAATTAAAAATCTCTTTTAATTAAATAATAAAATCATTTTATGCTAAGCCTTTATTTAATTAAAAGGAATTTTCTCCCCTTTTATTTAAATAAAAAATCTCCACTTTTCTTCTTATCTTTGTTGCACAAATAAAGCATTTAATTCTTATTTATAAAGAAAAATAAAATAAAAAATAAAAGAAAAGTACTTTTGCCTCACATGGGCATAAATTAAATGCTCAACATAAAGTAAATGCTTCTAATTTTCTTATAGGAGGATATTTGTGCACAAGGATCAAGTTTCTTTTTTTCTCCATTGTTGATTAAGTATTTTGCCTCTTAATCTCCATGGTCCATTATTTTTCACTTCCTATAAAAGAAGAGCTCTCTTCCTCATTTGTACACACAATACATACTTGAATTATTATGCTACAAGTTTTCTAAGTCATTGAAGCTTTTGGAGATATTCTTGCATCAAGTTTTGAAGATTTGGAGCATCATTGGCATTCATCTTGTATCTACATCACATCCTAGCTTGCATCATAGTTGCATTATCATGGTATCATTTCCTTTCATGTTTTAGATTAATCTCACATAGTTTAATTAGAGGGTTTGTAACTCTTTCATTCTCATTTTCATAGCTTAATTGCATCTTCATTCTCATAATATTAATTTGCATTCTCATATAGATTTGCATAGCATTGCATTCATTTGGAATCTCTCATTGTGTGGTTGACTAGCAAGGTCTTGAGTTTATAGCTCTAGCTGAGAGCAATTTTATGAATCTTGCAACTCCATGCATAGAGAGCTATGGATGGATTTGTGAGGGCTCATTCTTGATTTTTCTTGCATGTAAGGATTCATAGAAGTGTGACAACATTTTAGCACACACCAACAATTAATTCACCAAGTCAGCTAATCAAATCACATAGAACTCCAGTCAGTAAGTCAGAACTACCGAGTGATAGTAAAATTACCGAGTAGGCCAGGCATCGCCAAGCACCAGTATTGACCGAGCACCACAGCATGACCAAACAACAATTTCACTGAGCACCAAAGACTACTAAGTTCCTTCAGTGACCGATCTTCCTTCAATGACCAAGACCGTCGGTGAGAGCTACAACCTAGTAAAACTAGCCAAAATACAAACACTCCATGCAATTTACTGAGGACATAGAATGCCCTTGCCTTAACCTTGGATGGCCCTGCATCACAAAACCTCAAACAAAAAAAAATGAATGTGAGAATCATAAGGTGAAGGTTGCATGATATTTAAATGGATTAAAACTGAATATACAAGAGGAATTAAATTTTCTAAGTCATAATACAGTGAATGTGTTATCAGTTAGCATTCAAGGTGGAGGATAAGATAAAAATAAGGGATGGCCAAAATAAATAAGGGAGAGGTAGAAAACCCTTTAGAGGAAGGGGATAATTTAGAGGAAGAGGATAAAATTTTGGATCTCAAGTAGAAACTAGTCAAGAACTGGTTAGGAATGATAATAATAGAGGTAGCCTTAGGGGAAGAAGGCCTAACTTTAGAGCTAGATCACAAGGGTGAGGATGAAGACCAATCAAATGTTTCAAGTATAATGAAGAGAGACACATGGAAAATAGGTTCCTGGAGAAAGCACAATCTAGTTCTCATGCAGAAAGGAGAAGTCATTTCACTTAAGAATCACATTTCCAAGGCATTAACAATCTTGATTCCTATGGATGTCTAGAACAAGAAAAGGAACTTATGATGAGAAGGACACTCCTCAAGGTACTATAAATTAGAGAGCCACCTCAAATGAAGTCAATCTTTAGGAAAAATTACAAAGCAAGTGGAAAGGTATGTAAAGTTCTGATTGATTCAGGTTCAATTAAGAATTTTGTTTCCTTAGATATGAAAGGGAAGCTAAAAGTAAGGAGAATACCTCACACATACCCATACAAGGTCTCATGGCTCAAGAAAGGCCAATAAACTCTTGTAGAAGAGCATTCATGGGTATAATTTGAGATTGGAGATTATATGGATAAGTTCTTATTTGATGTGGTGAACATGGATGCATGCCATCTTCTCTTTGGAAGACTATGGAAATATAACTTGAAGGAACAACATGATGGAGTTAGAAATACCTATTCGATATCAAAGGATTGAAAGGTCATTGAGTTATTAACTGTGTCAAAAGGAACTCAAGAAGAAACTAAAGGGAAAGATGTCAAACTCATGGTGATGGAAGGAAAGTAGTTTCTCAAGGAAATGAAAAGTTAGAAGAGGCCATATTTTGCATTGATAATTGTACTCAAAGATAATATATATTATTCTACTATTGAGTAGATGGGGACATAAAAAATATTTCATAGAAGGGGTATGACAATGAAGAAAGAGAAATAAAAAAAGGAGCAAACTGAGGTAAGTCAAGAAGTTTCATCCATACTTGAAAGGTATAAGGGCATATTTGCATATCAGATTCCAAGGAGTCTACAACCTATGAGAGAGATTAACCATTGTATTGACCTCATACTAGGGGCCATATTTCCCAAAAAAGATGCTTATAAGCTAACCCCATAGAAATATGGGGAAATGGAAAAGAAAATAAAAGAATTTCTTGAGTCGGGATTGATTGGAAAAATCTCATCCCATGTGCAGTGCCTACTATTTTGGAAACAAAGAAGGAAGGTACTTGGAGACTTTTCACTGACTCAATAGCCCTCAATAATATTACAATAAGGTAGACATTTCCAATGCCTATAATAAAAGATTGTCTTGATTGTTTGGGGAGTGCAAAATATTTCTCAGAGATTGATTTGAAAATTGGATACCATCAAATCAGAATTATGCTTGGGGATGAGTGGAAAAAAAACTTCAAGACAAATGAGAGGATATATGAGTGGAAGGTGATGCCCTTTGGGTTATCTAATTCCCAAAGTATATTTATGAGGCTCATGAATGAAGTCCTCAATGATCATATATGAAAGTTTGTGGTAATATATTTGGATGTTATTGTAATTTTTAGAAGAACTAAAGAAGAGCATCTGGAGCATCTAGACATGGTGTTCAAGAGATTACATAAGGAAAAGATGATGATAAACATGGAAAAGTTCACATTCATGTAGGAGGAGCTCACCTATCTTGGATTAATCATCTCCAAATGTACTCTAAATATGGATCAAGACAAGGTAAATGTCATTCTCTCCTCTCCCACCACTAGAAAAATTGCTAAAGTCAAAAGTTTCTATGGATTAGCCACATTTTAGAAGAAATTCATAAGGGGTTTTAGTTAGATTTTTGCACCCATATTGGATACCATAAAAGGGGGACACATGTGTTGGAAACAATTGTCTGAAGGAAATTGCTACTCAATTATGTATTGTCTTTGATGTCACACAATGTCATAGTCCGTAGCAATCAGATCCTACCGAGCTCAGTCGGTCTGCCAGATAGGAATATTAGTGCTTACCGAGTCCACTCGGTTATCAAAGAAAAGCAGTGTCTACCGAGTTCACTCGGTTACCAAAGGAAATTTTAATGTTTACCAAGTTCAGTCGGTCATCGAAGAAAATTTAGTATTTACCGAGTTCACTCGGTTATCGAAAGAAAAGTTAGTGTTTACCGAGTTCAGTCGGTCATCGAAGGAAAAGTTAGTGTTTACCGAGTTCAGTCGGTTATCGAAGGGAAAAGATTGAAATACAGTAGAAGATTTTACAGAAGAAAAGCAGGAAAGGTGTATGCGAATTTGTGAAGGATGTTCAGATATCCTTGAGGTGCAGCAGAGATTTATTCGATCAGAAAGGATCAGACTTATGCAGAATAGAGATCAGTAATCAGCAAGATAGTTGCATTATTATATAGGTCATTTTTCATTGTTACCTTCTTATCATTGTAACAGTGAATTCTAAATCTCTTAACCGAGTTGCTTTAACAACCATATTGTAAATCCTCTAACAAGGTGACAATTCCATTGAATTGTTTTCAAGACCTCTTACCAGGCCACTCCTAGTAGGGTGTTTTAAATCCTCTAACAAGGTCACACCTAACAGTGTGTTTTGTAACCTTTTACCGGGTTGGCTTCTAACCGGGCATCACTTCAGAAAAGTGAAAATCAGTATCTAGATACATTGGTGGTTTTTTTCCCATATTGGGTTTCCACGTCAAATCTTGTGTCTCTTGTGTTCTTAATTGCTTTCTCAATCATATACATGTGCTGATGAATATCTAAAGATAATTTTGCTAATACTTTCTACATCTTCAAAGTTACTGCAATCTATTTACCGAGTGCTAAAACAGATAACATTGTTAAGATATCCTAAGGGAACTGGAAAGAATTAATTGTGAAGTGTTTTATGGTTGACTGATTCACCCCCCCCTCTCAATCACTTCATCCATATTCCATCAATTGGTATCAGAGCTTTTGGTGCTTGCAGGAAGGGTTTCAAAGACCTAAGCTAAAGATCAGGATGTCTTACAAGAAGGAAATTCCAAAGCTCAACAGAGATAACTTTTCAGCATGGCAAGGTCTCATGCGACTTCATCTAGCTTCCATTGGTGATTCAGGATGCAAATACATTGATGAAGAATACACAATTCCTAATGGTGCATTAACTGTTGAAGACATTGCAGATAAAAAGACTCACAACACCATGATGATAGACATTGCATCTGCTCTCAGCTATGAAGAATTTGATGATATTAAAGACTGCACTACTACATATGAAATGTGGATGGAACTGAAGAAAATATATGGTGGTGATGCAAATGTGAAAAGAGCCAAAGCAGAAAGCCTAAGAGGACAGTTTGACAAGATGAATATGAAGGAAGATGAAAACATTGCAAAATATGTTGAAAGAATCAAAGCAAGTGTAAGTGCAATTAGAGCTTCTGGAGGAACAATCTCAGATGAAACTATTATAAGTAAGGTACTCAGAACATTACTCCCTATCTATGCAATAAGAGTATCATCTATTCAAGAAAGAAGATGTGAAACAAACCACAATATAACTTTGGATGCTTTAGTTGGAAGATTGACAGCCTTTGAATTAGACAACTATGACAACTATGTTCCAAATTCCAAAAATATTGAATCAGCATTTGAGGCCAAGGTTTCACTAAAGAAGAACAAGAAAATTAAAGAAGTTCAATCAGAAAGTGAAGAAGTATCAGAAGAAAGTTCTGATAGTGATCTTGAAATTGTAGAAGCATTACTTGCAAAGAAGTACTCTAGAGGGAAAGGTAAATATAAAGGTAAAACTCCTTTAATCTATTTTTCATGTGAAGAAATTGGACATATTGTAGCTAGGTGCCCAAACAAGCAAGTCAAGGAAGAGAAGAGAAGTCACAAGTACTATGGAAAAAAGAATTTCAAATCATACAAGGATAAAGGTAAGAAATCATGTTTTATGGCTAAAGATTCTGATGATAGTGAAGAAGAAATTGTCTTTATTGCTATAAAAGATGAATCTGATGATGATGAAGATAAGATGGCACTTATTTCTCATATAAGAAAAGATGATATATGGATAATAGACAGTGGATGTTCACACCACATGACTGGTGACAAGACAAAATTTGAATATCTAGAAGACTGTGACAGTGGTAATGTAAGATTTGGAAACAATGAACCTTGTTGTATAAAAGGAAAAGGAAGAATCTCATTAACCAAAGAACTCATATGTGATAATGCTTACTGGGTTGAAGGACTAAAACATAATCTTCTAAGTGTAGCACAGCTAATCAACACTGGTTTCAAGGTTGAATTCATGAATGGTCAAGCAAGACTGCTGGATGGAAAAGGAAAACTCATTGGATCAGGCAAACAAACAAAAGGTAACTTATTTTATCTTGATCTCAGTGAATATTCATGCTTTATTGCTCAAATAGAAGAAAGTTGGCTATGGCACAAAAGGTTATGTCATGTGAATTTTGATAACATGATAAAAATAAGCAAATTCAAGAAGGTTAGAGGCATTCCTACTTTGAAGAAACCTGACACTGGTCTATGCAAGAATTGTAAGATTGGCAAAATGAGTAAAACTAGTTTCAAGAGTAAGAACTATCAGTCTAAAGAAATTTTGGAAATTGTGCATACTGATTTATGTGGACCTATTGGTATACAAAGCTATACTAGAGATAAATTCTTTATTCTTTTCATTGATGATTATTCTAGAATGATGACTGTTATGTATTTAAGAGAAAAATCAAAAGCATTTGAAAAGTTCAAATGGTACTTAGCAAGAGTGGAAAAGGAAATAGGGAAAAGATTGAAATGCTTAAGATCAGACAGAGGTGGTGAATTCATCTCCCATGATTTTAACAACTTTTGCATTGAAAGAGGAATCAAAAGATAGGTATCAGCTCCTAGAACTCCTGAGCAGAATGGAATAGCAGAAAGAAGAAACAAATCTATTATGGATTGTGCAAGGACTCTAATGATAGAAAAGAACATCACTATAAAGTACTAGAAGGAAGCTATCAGCACTACAGTTCATACCTTGAACCGGGTACAACTGAAGAAAGACACATTCAAAACTCCTTATGAATTATGGTATGGCTATAAACCCAATATAAGTTACATGAAAATATTTGGTAGCAAGTGTTATATCTTAAAAGAATCCAGAAGAAATAAATTTGATGTGAAAAGTGATGAAGGAATATTCCTAGGATATTCTAGCAAAAGCAAGGCATACAAATGTCTGAACTTATCTACTCACAAAGTCATAGAAAGTATACATGTAAAATTTGATGAGTTTGCAGAAAAGACTGAGGAAGAAAGCAAAAGGGAACCTGAGAACTACAGAAGATTCATTTACATTGAACCTGAAACATTGGCAGATACAACTATCAGTAAGGAAACTATATCTACCAAGCCGAGCATAGTTACCAAGTCACAAACCGAGTCACAGGAAGAAGTTCAAACCGAGTCACAGGAAGAAATTTAGACCGAGTCTCAGCCTGAAGTTACCGAGCAAATATCTACCGAGCCCGAGCAACCTAAAGAAGAGATCCTAGAAGACAACATCATGAATCATTCAAAAGGCAAGGAACCTATACTAGCCAAATATGTCAGAAGACATCATACACCACATCAAATCATTGGAAACAAATCAGATGGTACTATGACAAGAAGCAAGCTAAAAGGTACATGTCTGCTTACTGACTTTGAACCTTGAAATATCAAAGATGCATTGGAAAATGAAAGTTGGATTGAAGCAATGAATGAAGAATTAGAACAAATACAAAAGAACAAAACTTGGACTCTTGTACCTAGACCTAAAGATAAGAATGTAATTGGAACAAAATGGGTATTCAGGAATAAGCTGAATGAAGATGGTCAAGTATCTAGAAACAAAGCTAGACTGGTATGTAAAGGTTATTCTCAAGAAGAAGGTATAGATTATGGAGAAACTTTCACTCCTGTTGCAAGATTAGAAGGTGTAAGAACTCTACTTGCTTATGCAGCACACAAAGGATTTAAGGTATATCAGATGGATATAAAATCTGCATTTCTCAATGGAATTCTTGATGAAGAAGTCTACATTGAACAACCTGAAGGTTTTGTTGATCCAGATAAAAGGGACATGGTTTGCAGGTTACACAAAGCATTGTATGGTTTAAAACAAGCTCCTAGAGCATGGTATGAAAGACTCCATAACTATTTGATTCAGATTAATTTCAAAAGAGCTAATGATAATAGTAATCTATATATTAAAGAAGGACCGGATGACAAAATTGTATTGGCAGAAATATTTGTGGATGATACTATATTTACAGGGAATGAGGATCAGTGCAAAGAATTTTCAGAGCAAATGAACAAAGAATTTGAAATGTCTATGTTTGGTTTAATAAAATTCTTTGTTGGTCTTCAAATTCAGCAAAGCAAGAATGGTATATACATTACTCAATCTAAATACATTAAGGAAATACTTAAGAAGTTTGGTATGGAAGATTCAAAACCAGTTGGTACACCCATGTGTACTGGACTAAAACTTACCAAAAATGATGATTCAAAAGAAGTTGATCAGACCCTATACCGATCTATGATTGGAAAATTGTAGTATGTAGTACATACAAGACCTGATATTGCCTTAGCAGTCGGTATAGTAGCTAGATTCTCAGCAAAACCTAAGGAAAATCACATGATGGCAATCAAAAGAATCTTAAGATACTTAAGAGGAACTGAAGAATATGGTTTGTGGTATAAATTTGGAGGCAATCTAGACTTGAAATTGTTTACTGATGCTGATTGGGTAGGAAACATTGATGACAGAAAAAGCACAAGTGGTGGAGCATTTTTTCTTGGAAAAAGACTGGTATCCTGGACTAGTAAAAAGAAGAATTGCACATCTCAATCCACAGCTGAAGCAGAATATGTTGCTGCTGCAGTAAACTGTTCAAATATTGTTTGGTTTAAACAGCTATTAGAAGGTATGAAGGTTGAAATCAAAGAACTAGTTGTTATATTTTGTGACAATACCAGTGCAATAAACATCTCTAAGAATCCAGTGATGCATTCCAAAACCAAGCACATTGCTATTAAATATCACTTTGTCAGAGAATTGGTGCAAGACAAGGAAATCAGATTAGAATATATTCATACAAAAGAACAGATTGCAGACATTTTTACCAAACCATTACCTAAGGATGCATTTGTGTATCTAAGAGGTAAGTTAGGGGTCATTCCCCTATCCAAAGCTCACTAAATACAGTTTTAGTGATGCATCAACCAGAACATGATTGAAAATCAACCTGTTGATGCAGCATATTCAAGGAATCATTGCATATGAATCAGTACTTGAGGTACATTAATTTTCACCGGTAATATGTGAATTGTCTTTGGCATGTGTTGTCAAAGAGGGAGTGTTTGCTATGTCTTTTCTATTACTTCAAGAAATTTTCAATAGTCAGAAGGAAGAATTTTTAGGATACAGGAAGTTTGCTGACAGAGGGAGATTTGAATCTGAACTGAGCTAACTCCTTTAAATTTCTTATGATATGACATATTGTGTTGCCATCAATGCCAAAGAGGGAGATTGTTGGAAACAATTATCTGAAGGAAATTGCTACTCAATTATGTATTGTCTTTGATGTCACACAATGTCATAGTCCGTAGTAATCAGATCCTACCGAGCTCAGTCGGTCTGCCAGATAGGAATATTAGTGCTTACCGAGTCCACTCGGTTATCAAAGAAAAGTAGTGTCTACCGAGTTCACTCGATTACCAAAGGAAATTTTAGTGTTTACCGAGTTCAGTCGGTCATCGAAGAAAATTTAGTATTTACCGAGTTCACTCGGTTATCGAAAGAAAAGTTAGTGTTTACCAAGTTCAGTCAGTCATCGAAGGAAAATTTAGTGTTTACCGAGTTCAGTCAGTTATCGAAGGTAAAAGATTGTCGGTGTTTACCAAGTTCCCTCGGTCTCCGAAAGATTATAGAAAGTTATGGTCACCGAGCACTGTCGTCCCTTGAAGGATTTTTGCAAATAGAGTTTGCTTATTTGAGCCGACTGTTATACTAAATAATGTCGATTTGAAAAATCTAAAATCATATAAATAAAAGGTCAAATGTGAAAAGTAAACAAGAAATACAGCAGAAGATTTTACAGAAGAAAAGCAGGAAAGGTGTATGCGAATTTGTGAAGGATGTTTAGATATCCTTGAGGTGCAGCAGAGATTTATTCGATCAGAAAGGATTAGACTTATGCAGAACAGAGATCTGTAATCAACAAGACAGTTGCATTATTATACAAGTCATTTTTCATTGTTACCTTCTTATCATTGTAACAGTGAATTCTAAATCTCTTAACCGAGTTGGTTTAACAACCATATTGTAAATCCTCTAACAAGGTGACAATTCCATTGAATTGTTTTCAAGACCTCTTACCAGGCCACTCCTAGCAGGGTGTTTTAAATCCTCTAACAAGGTCACACCTAACAGTGTGTTTTGTAACCTTTTACCGGGTTGGCTTCTAACCGGGCATCACTTCAGAAAAGTGAAAATCAGTATCTAGATACATTGGTGGTTTTTTCCCATATTGGGTTTCCACGTTAAATCTTGTGTCTCTTGTGTTCTTAATTGCTTTCTCAATCATATACATGTGCTGATGAATATCTAAAGATAATTTTGCTAATACTTTCTGCATCTTCAAAGTTACTGCAATCTATTTACCGAGTGCTAAAACAGATAAGATTGTTAAGATATCCTAAGGGATCTGGAAAGAATTAATTGTGAAGTGTTTTATGGTTGACTCATTCACCCCCCCCTCTCAGTCACTTCATCCATATTCCATCAACATGAGGAGATTAATTTGGATAAAAGAAGCATATGAAGCCTTTGAAATTTTTAAGAAAAAGGTATCACAAAAAATTTTCCTTGCTTTTCCTTATTTTAATAAAGTCTTTCAAATTGAGTGTGATGCTAGTCATGTGGCCACAAGAGGAGTCTTAAGTCAATAAGCCATACCAATAGAATTCTTTAGTGAAAAAATGAATAAGGAAAAAAGGAGATACTTATCCCATGATTTAGAAATGTATGCATTAGTTCAGCCCATAAAGAAATGCAGACACTATTTGTTTCCAAGAGAAGTTGTAATGTATACTAGCAATTAGGCTGTGAGTTTCATCAATAGTCAAGATAAGTTGAATCATAGGCATATGAAGTGGTTAGAATCCCTACCAGTACATACCTTTTCCATGAAGCATAAAAAGGGAGCTAGAAATGAGGTTGCAAATGCACTAAGTATAAGCATGCTTACCATATTTGAGATCTAATTGAAAAGTGTTGGAATTGATGCCTTAAAGGATATGTATGGAGATGATGAAGACTTCAAAGAGATATATCAGGTATGCCTTGGTTTGAGTGACATATATAATCATAAATTTTCAAATTTTCTGATACAGAAAGGACTCCTATTCAAAGGAGGGAAATTGTGCATTCCCAAGTTTTCCATGAAAACAAACATCATACAAGAGAAACATAGTGGGCCTATGTCTGGTCACTTTAGATTGGATAAGACTTTGAAATTTTTTCCAAGACATAATTTTTGGCCTGAGTTGTAGGTTGAAGTCAGAAATTTTATTGAAGCATGCACCATTTTCCAAAAGAAAAAAGGGAGGACTACTAATGTAGGCCTATACCAACCCTTACTGATTCCCTCAAGACCTTGGGAAAGTGTAAGCATGAATTTTTTGATGGGATTACGTAGAAAAAAAAGAGGCTTTGATAGTGTTTTTGTTATTTTGGATAGATTTAGAAAAATGGCACATTTATTGCCATGTAAATACACTAGTGATGCTTCTTACATAGAAGATTTTTTTTATCAAATAAGTAGCAAGGATTCATGGACTCGCTATCAATATAGTATCAGATAGAGATGTGAAATTTGTTGGTCACTTTTGGAGGACCTTGTGGATGAAGCTAGGTACCAACCTATCATTTTCATCATCCATAAATAGACTGGCAGATGAAAATTGTAAATAGGTCATTGGAGAACCTACTAAGATGTCTCACAAGAGAATATTGAGGGAAATGTGACTATATACCACCCAAAGTAGAATTATCCTATAGTGACGTTGTTAATAAAAGCATGAGAAGTCACCATTTCAAATTGTCTATGGGATGCACCCAAGAGGGATATTAGAATTGAGAGAACTATCTAAGATAGATCCAATTAGTTTAGATTGGTAAAAGTTTGCTGAAGCCATCAAAGAAGTCCATGATCAAGTTAAGTTGCAACTCAAAAAATCATCTCATAAGTACAGACAACTTACAAATCATAAAAAAAGAGAGGTGAAGTTTGAGGTAGGGGAACTAGTTTGGGCAAACCTTAGGAAGGAGAGGCTTCCAAAAGTCAAGAATACCAAGACCATGCCAAGCAAGATAGGCCCATATAGTCACAATGCATAAAAAAATCAATTACCATCTAATCTTGGAATATCCCCCATTTTAATGTTTGTGATTTAACACCTTAGAAGGGTGATATGATAGGAGATAGCTCACAGTAACTTGAAGAAATTGTAGTAGATCTTAGTGCTATTTGTAAACCAGAACCACTGAAGATTGAGAAGATATTAGACACTCAAGTGAAAAAGACCAAAATAAGGGAATACAAGAAATACTTGGTAAATTGGAAAGGGAAACCTAATTCAGAGATAATTTCACTTGATGAGGATCAGATCAAGAAGAACAGTTCTTCATTACAAGAACTCATCTCAAGTGGAATTGAGATTCTTTCATTAGGGGATTATGATATAGGAGCACCTATTAAAGATAGATTAAATGAAGGAGAAGGCCTTATATGATGTTGGATTGGATTAGAGGATGCAATAATTATAGGTTATTTTGCTTGATCAATAAGTCCTATTTTTTGTATTGGCATTCCGATGTTTTGCATGACTATAAGTCAACTTGGCCGAATAGATAATTTACGATATTAGATGTCAAAATTACATGGTTTTTGGTGTTTTAGATAGTGATTTTTTCTTTAAATGTCAGTAATTTTTCATTTTTGTCAAATTGTGTAAATCTTGCAATGTTACAAAATGACAACTTTTGCAAAATGTTGGAAGTTGGAATCCCAAAAATTTGGTGCAAAGGTAACATATGGGAATCAATTCGTTCCATAAATATTAAGTGTCTTACATAAAATTAAAGGAGGAGGAGAGGAATTTGTGTATTATATATACCAATAGCAATAAAAATTAATCATTTTCCTACAAATTATATGAAATAGAGAATTCACACGTACTTGTATGGATTGATGGAATCGTGTAACTGATTGTGAAAGTTAGATTAATTTATTAGTCTTCAAATACATCAAGTCTTAGGTCTTGAGGCATTAGGAGCTATTAGAAAAGTAGATTTTTTTATTTATAGGTACATGAATAGACCTGTTCCTAGGTTTCTAAAGAAAAATGGCCAAAACATGAAATTTCCCCATTTCTTCTCAATGGATCTTGGAGAATTTCAAGTGTGGATAATGTTTTGTTTGTTTTTGAAATCCATTTATAGGTTAATGCCAGGTTGGGAGAGGAAAATGTTTCCCTATGTGGACATCTTCATGTGGCCACCTATTGATTAGATAAAAAAGTTTGATAACTCAAAATGGGTATTGTGTCAAAAGCCCTAACTTTGGTTCTAAAAGTTTTTTAGTGTCTCTAGCCCATCCCAAGTGGTATATTGAGAGATGATTGCCTCTTCCTAGTATATACTTCATAAAGTATACCTAATTAGGCCTATTAGGTCTCTGACAAATAATAGTATTTTAATCCTTATTTAGACTATTAGGAATTAGAATGTTGGGGTTTGAAATTTTTTCCAAATGGGTATCTTCAATGTCCATTTTTTCTTTAGGTCCTATCAAAATGTTAAAAGTCAAGTGGGAGAAATTGAGAAGGTAGGGCTACAAGAGAAATATGCATTTTGTGAAATAAGTACAACTAGTAGGGTTGGGGAGATATTCAAAGGATTAAAATAGGTTACCTTAAGTAATTGATCATCAATTTAATGTTCATTTGGCCTCTTGGGGATATTGGTGTATTCCTTGGTATAGATTGGACTAAACCCTCCTAGGGACACTTATTGAACCATGGGTGAATATGAGTCTTGGGTTATGTTTTTGCATCTGAATATGAATTCTTAAGTGAATTAGTTATACCTCTTTAAGTGGTTGTGTATGTGAGCTTGTTCAAAAGTATGTTACCTAATAGCTAGATCCCTTTGTTCAATCCCTTGAGTTGAATGTATCCCTTAAGGAGAGTACTAAAGGACATATGTATAAGGAATATGCAAGAATGTTTAAAATCTAACAATCTAGGGAAAATAAAATGTTTTGCTTCTATATTTTGATTTCAACACTAAAATGAAACATGGCTCCCCATGTTCATCCTTATTTTGAGTTAGCATACTATTTTTGAGAACACTACAAACCAAATTTTTTTTTAATTAGAGGATATAATATTAGTGTGATCATAAATACCTACAATATAAGGGAAAAGTAAAAAAATTTCAAAAAATTTAATCACTTTCCACTTTACACAGTCAAGTAAAGTTAAAAAAATATACATGACATCACACATAACTAGCCATGTTTTCTCAATAAATAGATAAAAAAGGAAGATGATCATATTCAGATCCCACCTCTTCCAAACTTACCAATTTTTGATAAAATGTTATGAATGTATGATTGATACTATTATTAATATCTTGAAGCGATGATGATATAGAGAAATATCAATCTGAAACAAAAGATCTAAATAAAATAAAAATAATATTTTGAGATGAAGTGTTCTTTTTAATTTTGAAAAGGCCATTGAAAGCACTATATGTCATACAAATTTTAGAATGTAAAAGGCCTTAAAGTTCTCCTTTTTATTGATTACTTTATGATGCAAGAGAGGGAAGGAGGAGCCAAGAAATGGCAAACCCTACTCAACAACACATGGAAGCAACAACAACACAGTGGGAGAGAGAAAATGTGGGATCTTTCATATATTGTCTTCAAGTAGATTCATACATGTCAAGCTATAAGGCCTTCCTAGTTTTGGCCAGATATTAAAATTAATTAAAGAAGTCCTCAAACATGTGAGGATCTATGAGCAATCTCTAATCTTCTATCTTCTTACTCTATCCAAAAACTGACTCCCTAAACTCTAACCAAAAAACTACACTTATACAAGAGGCTACTGAATTGAGTTGGCCTTCAGATCCATAATCAATGGAAGGAATAGTTAGATTTGGGACCACATGCTTCCCAATGATGGATATCAGCATTAAATCTATGACCCATAATCAATGCACAAGTTAGCCTCAACAGAAACTCAAAAGAAACTCATCGGTAAGCAAAGCCAATCGAGTGCCAGACAAGCATCACCGAGCACTAGGGAAATTCATCGAGTGCCAAAGAGATAACTGACCAACACTAGAAAATAAAGGAGACCAGGCAATACCAAACCAACTCAATCAAAGCAGGAACCAAGCAACATAAACAAACTCAAATATGTTTTTGGTGACACAGGATTGGCAAGGACTCGAGATGCTTGTGCATCAGACACTTGGGGTTATTTGAAAATGATTCTCCAAATCATTTAATATGTATGATCTGAGTTGCATCCAACTCAGACTATGAAATCCATGAACTTTCTTTAATCAGTCTGTTCTTCCACTTTACTAGATATTCCATATACTATTTTCCTCTTGTACTTCTACCAATTCTCTATTCCAAAATGTGCTCAACCTCTTCATTCTTCTTCTTAGAATAATCCATTAGTACTGACATGTCTTCTTCAGATTCATGAAACTCATATGAATCATAAATGTTAAATAGAAGTGAAATATCCATGTCATCAGATAACTCAACTTCATATGCATTTCCATTATCAAATTTTCTCAAAATCTTGCAAGGTCCAAACTTCTTCATCTTCATCTTCCCATATGTTCCAATAAGAAATATGCCTTTCTTCAAATGAACCATTACTTCATCACCAACATCAAAAAATTTATGTCTTCTTGATCTATCAACTCTATCTTTGTATTTCTGATTACTCTTTTCTAGTTTAAGCTTGACATCTTCATGCAATGACTTCATGTACTCAAAAAAATTTTCTCCTTCAACACTTCTCTTTCTTTCATCATCAATGTCTCTCAAATCAGATATATCTCTCAGTTGTATGCCATTTACAATCTCAAAAGGTGTTTTTCTAGTACTCCTATTTACTGAATTATTGTATGCAAATTCTTCTTGTGCCAACATAAAATCCCAATTACCTGGTGTGTCTCCAACTAAAAATCTCAAAAGATTTCCCAAGCTTCTATTCACAACTTTTGTCTATCCATCGGTTTGTGGGTGAAATGTAGAACTATATTTCAACTCGGTACCCAACTTTCTCCAAAGAGTCTTCTAGAAGTATCCAACAAATTTACTATCTTGATCAATGATAATACTCCTTGGTAATCCATGCAATTTGACAATTTACTTAAAGAAAAGATATGCTACATGCACTGCATTTGATGTCTTTCTACAAGGTATAAAATGTACCATTTTAGAAAATCTATCGACAACCACAAATATAGAATCATTACCTCTTACTATCTTCATTAAGCCAAGAAAAAAATTCATACTAATGTCAATCCAAGGTTTCTCAGGTATAGAAATCGATGTATACAATCCAGTATTCTGACTAACTCCATTTGCAACTTGACAAACTCCACAAATTTTCACAAATTTCTGAACATCTTTACACAACTGTGGCCAAAAGTATTTCTCCTTAAGAAAATTCAATGTCTTATCAACACCAAAATGTCTAGCCAAACCACTACTATGTTTCTCTTTTATCAAATTAGTTCTCATTGCTCCTCTCGGTATACACAACTGAATACCTTTAAATAACATACCATCTTGAATAAAATATTCATCCCATTTAGTACTTTGTTGAGCTTGAATAGGTACTTTGCACTTTCTCCATGGCTCAGAAAAATTAGGATCAAATTCATAAGAATCTCTCATGTCATCAAAGCCTAGAATTCCAATTTTCATCTTAGTCATCAAAGATCTCCTTCTACTCAATGCATCAGCAACTCGGTTAGTGACTCCACTCTTATGCTTTATCACAAATGTATCACTCTGTAAATACTCAACCCATTTCATATGTCTCTGATTAAACTTATTCTAACTACCCAAATACTATAAAGCCTTATGATCGGTATACAACACAAATTCATTTGGTATCAAATAATGTCTCCATTTCTTCAGTGCTTGAACAATAGCATAGAATTCTTGATCATACATAGAATATTTCCCTCTAGCATCATTCAACTTTTCACTAAAGAAAGCAATAGGTTTACCTTCTTGACTCAACATAGCTCCAATTGCACTTCCACTTGCATCACATTCCACTTGAAATATGTTATTGAAATTAGGCAATGCCAAAATAGGAAATTCACCAACCTTCTACTTCAGAGTCTCAAAACTTTTATTAGCTCCATGTGTCCACTTGAATTCTCTTTTGTCTGCTCTCATAGTCTTAGTCATAGCATTACAAATTGAACTGAAATTCCTAATGAACTTTCAGTAAAAACTTGCCAAACCATGAAATGATCTTACCTCACTAGCATTCATAGGTGTAGGCAAATTCAAAATAGCTTTAACCTTTTTAGGATCCATTTTCAAACCATTAGCTGACATCGCAAATCCCAAATACACAATCTCATCTTTCATGAATGAACACTTTTTCAGATTTATCAGAAACTTTTCTTCTTTCAATCTCTACAAAAATTATCTAACATGCAATAGATGTTCTTCTCTGGTCTTACTGAGTATCAAAATGTCACCAAGATATACAATCACAAACTTACCCAATAATTTCTTCAAAACTTCATTCATTGACCTCATACAAGTACTCGGTGCATTAGTTAAACCAAAGGGCTTAACCAACCACTCATAAAAACCTTCTTTTGTCTTGAAAGAAGTCTTCCATTCATCACCTTCTCTGATTCTAATTTGATGATACCCACTTTTCAAATCAATCTTGGTAAAATACTTTGCTCCAATCAAACTATCCATTATATCATTCATTCTCGGTATAGGAAACCTATACTTCACTGTTATCTTGTTGATTTCTCTAGAATTAGTACACATTCTCTATTCTCCATTCTTCTTAGGTGCCAATATCAAAGGTAATACACAAGGACTCAAACTTTCTCTAATCAAACCTTTCTCCCACAACTCTTGAATCTTTCAGTTCAATTCTTGATTCTTGGTAGGTGTCCACCGATGAGGTGCCTTGTTTAGTAAACTAGGTCTAGGGATTAGATGCATACAATGACCAATGCTTCTTTTTGGTGGAAAACCATCAGGTACATTATCAGAAATGATTTCACTATACTCAGTGAATAACTTATCAATCTTCTCAGGGACATTATCCTCTATTTTCTTACTCGATTTGTTAGGAATCACAACAAAACATACATCATTTCTCTTTAAATCCTTAACAAACTTTCTTCCTTCCATCAAGAAAAATTTCATAGATGTGCAAACATTACTAATAGGTTCTTCCATCAAAGGTAACAATATTTGTCTATTCCCATCAACCAAAATAGTATACTTATGCAATCTCCCATCATATATAGCATGTCTATCATATTGCCCAGGTCTACCCAACAAAATATGATAGTAATCCATAGGCATGATATCACACAACACCTTATCATAGTAGTTTCCAATCTTCAAATTCACATAATATTATTCACTTACTAGGAGTGTATGCTCATCTTTGATCCATCAGATCTGATAAGATTTTAGATGTTCCAACATTCTCAACTGCAACTTTGTGACCATTTTCTCAGATGCCATATTCTCCGAGCTACCACTGTCAATGATTACCTTCCAAAATTTGTTAGAAACTCTACAATGCTCTTCTTTCCATCAAGTTATTTTCCTTCTACAATTCATTCGATGACTCTTCTTGCACCAAAGCATTCTGACTATTACCATCCTTCTTACTTGCATGTGTACACTCAAATGATCTATGTCCTTCTTCTCAACAATTGTAACAAGTTCCTCAGAAACCACCTATGTTATAACCACCTCGGTAGTTACTACCTCTACCTCTAGATGAACTTTCACCTTTCCACTCAGTCTTGCCCTTATCTAGAGTTGTCTTTTCTGGTTCATATATATACTATTTTCACCATAAGATCTACCTCTTCCTCTAGGTAATCTACCACCTCTACCTCTTTGTCTTTTCTCATGTCTCTTATTCAATTTATCCTCATCTTTCAATGAAAATTGATAAGCCTCTTCAATGTTTTCCAATTTGACCAAACTAATTTCTTCTTGGATAGAAAATATCAAACCATTCAGGTATCTATCAATTCTTTCCACATCATCTTCATCATGTCCAAATCTGATATCTAATCTATAAAATTCCTCAGTATATTCCTTTACCGAGCTATCTTTCTGCCTCAAACTTTGCATTCACCTAGCTAGGTTAATTTGATAATCATGAGGTAAGAACTTTCCTTTCAATTTATTCACCATTTTACTCCATACCTTGATTTTGTCTTTTCCTTTCCTCTTTCTGTCTAGCTGTAGATGTTCCCACCATAAGGATGCACATGACTTCTCAAATTTGTGCTTGCAATTTTCACTTTCTTGACTTCAGGTACATTTTCATACTCAAAATACTTTTCCATATTTGTGATCCAATCCACCAATTCATCAGAATCTAATTTTCCACCATACTCAGGAGTATTTAAGTGTGTTGTAGACTTTAGACTTGTCAAAGCCTTCAAGAATCTTTTCTCACCCTGATCCATCATAGGTGTAGGTTCTACATCACCTTGTTCTACCTCAATTTCAATATCACTAACATCTTCAAGATGTCTTCCTCTTCTTTGGACTATTTCAACAGATTCCAATCTAGCATCAATTTTTCTCAACATGCCTATCAATCCTAGATCTGCATCTCACCTCCCACAAACCATCTTGAAAACCCTCTGCAACTGCAGGTCAAATCGTAATCTGCTACCCCACAAGAATTCAACTAGGGCTTCACAAGAAGGAACTTTCAAATATAGATTCGTAAACCTAGATCTAGATCTAACATTGCTCTGATACCACCTAATTCAAGAGAGGGTAGGAGTGGCCAAGAAATGGCACACCCTAACCTGAACCACCCTACTCAACAACATGTGGAAGCAACAACAATATAGTCAGAGAGAGAAAATGTAGGATCTTTCATATATGGTCTTCAGGTAGATTCAAACATGCCGGTCTCTAAGGCCTTCCCAGTTTTAGCTAGATATTACAATGAATTATAGAAGTCCTCAAGCATGCGAGGATCTATGAAAATCTCTAATCTTCTATCTTCTTACTCTATCAAAAAATTGACTCCCTAAACTCTAACCAAACAACTACACTTATACAAGAGGCTACCAATCTCAGTCGGCCTTCAGATCCACAATAAATGGAAGGAATGGTCAGATCATGGACCACATGCTTCCCAATGATGGATATCAGCATTAAATTCATGACCTGTAATCAATGCACAAGTCGGCCTCAATAGAAACTTAAAAGAAACTTGTCAGTAAGAAAAGCCAACTGAGTGCCAAAAAAACATCACCAAGTGCCAGGGAAATTCACTGAGTGCCAAAGAGATAACCGACCAACACTAGCAAACAAAGGAAATTGAGCAACACCGAACCAACTCGGTCAAAGCAGGAACCAAGAAACACAAACAAACTCAAATATGTTTTTGGTGACATGGGATTTCCAAGGACCCGAGATTCTCCTACATCACTTTCTCCTTTTAAAATATGTATCAGTATTTTAAAATTTCATGTTTGGTCATATATGAAAATCCTAATTATCTCCAAAGTATCATTTATATCCTTTCATAGATTAAGAATATTCTACAAACCTCAAACTATTATAGGGTCATGGAAAATCACCTGACCCATTCCAGTAATTGAATCTAGGGAATCATAATAATAACCAAATAGATCTTTCTATTTGTGTGTATCATATTGTGGATGGTCATTCCACTAATGAATGTCGACTCTTAGAAAGTAAATTTTAAAAAGTTAACCAAATTTACTATAGTTATCCTTTCCAAATTATTCAAAGTATCATTTCATCCTTTCATAGATTAAGAATATTCTACAAACCTCAAACTATTATAGGGTCATGGAAAATCACCTCACCCATTCCACTAATTGAATCTAGGGAGTCATAATAATAACCAAATAGATCTTTCTATTTGTGTGTATCATATTGTGGATGGTCATTCCACTAATGAATGTCGACTCTTAGAAAGTAAATTTTAAAAAGTTAAGCAAATTGACTATAGTTATCCTTTCCAAATTATTCAAGGGCATGTAAAACTTATTATGAGGAATTTATTTTTGTTTGAGGATTATTCTCATTTTCTTATGAATAACATTAATTGTTTATTGAGATTCTCTACTCCTTTTATTGTGTACTTTATTTTTTAAGATCTATTTCCTTTATCAAGGTAGGTTTCCTTATACAAGGAAACTCCCCTCTCTCTACCTCTTTGATAGTTATACATCATTGGTAAGTATGGCTTTAGCCTTGGTATACAAGATATTTAATTTATAATTATTTCTTTCTTACTTGAAAATTCACATGCTCTAGAAGGATCTTCCTCTTGAATTTTATACATGGATTCTCGAAATGAATTTTTTTTTTGCTGCTGAAGGTGTGTGTCCTTGATAATGATCTCTATTTTTATGAATCAATAAATATGATAATATACATATTGATATTTTAAAGGGAAATATGACTCTCCTAAACCTTTATCCCACTGATATAACCCTTTTTGTGGTATTTTTTTCTTGATAATCCCCCTTTTGGTGTATTTGTCAATTTTTGTAAGAGTTGTTATCCTTTCCTATGTTCTTGTAGGAATGTGCACTATTTTTCTTCTAATCTTACAATAACATGTACTATATTGATCAATCTATCAAATATAATAGTGCGGCTTGCTTGTTTTGATTATTTTTCTTTACACTTATAGAGATACAAATATCCTAGTATAAGATGGTTAATTTGTAGAGTAATCAATTTGTTGAAATTGTAGAATGGTAAAAAGGGAAGAAAATAAAATAGGATAGACTGCATATTCTTTTCAAAGATGAACATTCAAAAGGAAGATGCACCCAATAACTTCAAGAGGTGAGTCCAACGCTAAATAGGTACGCTGATTCCTTTCGCTAAATATGTAATTTTGAAATGAAAAATGATAAAAAAGAGAGAAATGCATATTTGGAAATATTTAAATACATCTACAAATGAAATATGAAATAAGAAACTTCAAATCTAAGTAACTGACAATCAAAAATCTAAAAATACCTGTATCAACATTTTTGAGATCCTGAAATTGTAACCTACTTTCCTATCAAATTTGAGTTTATTTTTGAGGGTATAGTCCATTTTTTCCAATTTGTACCCATGTATAGGCTGAATTTTTTGGCCTATGCCCTTTTTTTCTACCTGAAGCTTTCAAGATTGCTCTGATTATTCTGGATCTACCTAGAAATGTTATAAGAGATTAGTAGATTTTTCTAGCACATATAGAAATGGGGAAAATGTTGGGTAAAAGGGGTTTGTCTTTGTCAAACCCCTATTTAGGAACCAACCTTGAATTTAATAAAAATTGCATAAAGGAAAGTATGTAAAAAGGTAAATTTTAGATTCACCTTATATAAACCCTCATGGGTGGTTGTAGAAATTTTCCCTATTTTTCAAAAAAAATTCAATTGACGTCAAAATTTGAGGTACTTACACATTGAATCCTAGAAAACTACATTAATAAAAATGTAGTTCTCAGAGTCTACTTTTCAAATATGTATTTTATTTCAATACCCACATGGTATAAATTTGTTTTCAATAGGCATGTTTAAAATCCAATGTTTCAAAATGCCTCTTTTTGGACCATACCACACATGTGTATGACCTCCATATTTTATATTAAATAAAGGAACTTTTGTAAATACTCCTTGGGAATGACACCTTACATACCAAACTTTGATCAGCATATTTTTTCTTTTTCTATTGTTCATATTTTTTTAAATTTAGTTTTAATTGACTCTAAAATATATTTTTGAAACCTCTCGATTACAACCACTGTAAATTGATGAAAACTTAACATTTTTTCAAAATTATTTTCTTAATCTTCAAGGAAATTCTATGTAGATTGATGTCATATAATTTATTTTTGAAAAAAATGTATACAAAACCTCATGCAAAATGGTGTTCAATCATGCAAGAAAAATACTTAGATTCTCCAAATCTTGCGAGAATCTTTACTTTGTCTAATCCTCCTTTGGGTTCAGCCATATGGAATTTCATGATTTCTTCAAAGGACATTGTTTGTAATTATGTTAGTTGTGAAATCCACAGTGGAGAGAAAGTAAAGTTTTGGGAAGACTCATGGAATGGATTCCCTCCTCTATGCAGACAAGAAAAGTTGAATGAAGCACGTCAAGTTTTAAAAGCTGAGTGGGGTTCCTCTTTTTGAGATTATGTTTTGGTAGTTGAAATTGATTCAGGAAGAATACTAATGAAAGAACCTCCAGCCCATCTTCTTAGTCCACCAAGTCTTCTTTCTTTTAGGGACTCTTTTGCTGAAAGAATTGTTTTCCTTTCTAATAGGTCAGATATTATTAGATGGGCCCCATCAAAAGGAGGTAATTATTCAATCAAGGAAGGTTATTAGGGTCTTTGAAAAATGGTTAATTCAAATGGGAAGTGTAGAGCCTTTTCCTTTTATTGGAATTCTATTATGTTTCCCAAGGATGGATGTTTTTCTTGGATAGCCCTCAGAAAAAGGATTCTCACTAATGCATGGCTACTCAGGATGGGTATTGCGGAATCATTTGTTTGAAAATAATGTAATAAGGAATTGGAAACTATAGATCACCTTCTTCTTCATTGTGCCTTTTATTATCAATGTTGGGTTTCTTTTCTCAACAAGCTTGAAATGTCTTTGCCTCTTCCAAATAGTCTATGGGATCTATTTGAATCTTGGTCGATTGTGTTTTGAGGATCTCTATTCGCATGTATTTGGAAGTGCATCCCTACGACTATGATCGAGGTCATTTGGTGGGAGTGCAATAAGATCATATTTTGTAATGAAAAGTCAAATTTAGAATCCATTCTCAATGGGATTAAGAATGCAATTTTAGAGGTCATGAATGTAAATATATTCAATTATGTAAACAATATCTCATTTTATTTTTGTGATCATCAGCTTTAAATTTATGGAAGAGAATAAAGTTACCCCTAGTTTTCTCCCCAAACCAGAATTATAATCATCAATCTGACCAGCTTCAAATCAAATAGTTTCCTCCTTCTAGAGATTTTCTAAAGTTAAAATTTGATGGATGTTCTCATGGGAATCATGGTAAGTCGGGCCTAGGTGCATGCATTAGGAATTGACATGGTGATGTAGTTGCAATCAAAGAAGATATTTTATCAGATGGAAGTAATAACCTTGAAGAATCTCAAGCCCTGTTGTCAAGTCTAATTTTGGCTAAGAGATGTAATGTGTCCACCCTCCATATCGAAGGTGATTCTCAAGTAATTATAAACTCTTATCTTTCATGATCTTCTCATACTTGGAAACTAGCTTATATCCTTCAACTATGTTGGGACTTGATTGAATCATTTCACACCACTTGTTTCTCACATACTCCAAGGGAGGGCAATAAATTGGATAATTTTTCTAGACAATCTTGGATGTGAAGGCTCTATAATTGAATCTCCTCATCTAGAGGTTATTATTTCAAAATTCTCATCCTTAGCTGAGTGTCATAATTTGGACTTAAAGCAGGTGAACAAAGTTTAAAAGATGCATGTTTTATAGCTGTACAATGATCTTTTAATTTATTTGGCCTCTTATCATTCATGTTTTACCATTTTCTTCCACACTCTCCATGCATAAGGATTTATCTTTTTTCTGAAAGTGGAAAATGCAGAGTTAGCCTTCGCAGCTCAAGTCTCAGATGGTGATTTGGATGGTATCTTTCTACTTCACAATGCTCCAATCAAATAGACTATTCACAATTTTCTTGATTATAGTAAAGCTATCAGAAGGTATAATTTGTGGCATGGTATGGATTTTGTGGGTGGACTGTTTCCTCGACAATTCATCTTATATTTTCATGGATATAAGAAGTTATTTGATAGTACTAAGAAGTCACTCGCAAACAAAATTATTATCATTTCTCTTATGCACTGTCTACGATTTCTTTGACCTTCAATTTTGAATTTACCTAAAGGTTTTCCTGAAAAGTAGATGTCCTTCTTAATATTCGTAAGCTGAAGAATGTTTCTCAGAGTAGGCACGTCTTTCAAACTCATCTGGTTCTTCCTCCTTGCATGTGGGTGTGTCTATTCCAGATCTTAACATGCATTACATTGGATCAAGCATTCCTACCACTTCCTCTATTCCTATTATTTAATTAGATGATGTTGGCTGGGAAGTTGATCCAAGGCTTAATAAAAATGTGAATTGGGGTGGCTAGTGTTCTAATGAGGGGGAATCCACTACTACCCTCATGGGTGATTGAAGTATGTTCCACTTTCATTTTTGATCTGATCAGCTGGGGTTTTTTGAATGACTCATCTACATGGTTATGATCCGATAACATTTTCCTTGATGGTCATTTGTGAATGGTCTGGTTCTACATTGGTGCTCAGTTTTTGAATCAGTTGGGGAGGCAATTTTTGAATTTTGAACAATATTATGGGGCCTATGTTTTTATTGGAGATCTAATTTTCTAGAATCATGTTCTTGTGGTTCCACACTCTGCCATACATGATGTTATCTACTTGTTGGGATTCACAGACTTTCTACCTCCAAGTTTTGTAGCATTTGCTAAATTGTAACTATCTTTCCCTATATGGCCTACTTGTTTCTTTTTTGTTTTCTGATGGTGTCATCAGATTTGTGGGCTTTTCTATGGGCTACCATATTTTGGGTCTCTTGTGAACCATGCAGAGTAATTGTATCTAGTTGTAGGTATGCTTCAACACTAACTCTCAACCCTTATCATCTTTTTTCAATCATGTACTCTAGCAAGGATTCAGAATTTTCTTGCTAGTTCTTTCTCTTATGAGCCCCCTGAACTAGTGTATTAATTAATAAAATATATAAGTGATATGTCACTTTTAGGGGAAAAAAAGTTGTTAAATTTTTTGTGAACCTCTTAAGTTTAGGTAATACTTTAATTAAAAAATAATGAAAAATGGTAAAATTAACCATATCAATAAAAAAATCTATATTTTTTAAGATATGTACAATAAGAGTTCTAATGGGTTTTCATTTTGTTAAAAAATTCAATCAAGAAGGCCTTCAAAAAATTATTGGAAGACAAAAATTTGGGATTCCAATGCCTTAGCCATTATTTTGTAGGCCCAAAGAATAGGCTTGGTTAGACCAAGCCTATCTCAACCCAAAATCCAATGCAAAGGGTAGCTTATAAATTCAATTTTTTTTAAAAATCGTACAGGTTTAAAAATGCATACCTATTTCTTAAATATAATAAATTGGTACATAAAAATGAGTTTATAGGAAAAAAATTTAAAATATACATATATATTTTTTCAAAATAGGCACCCATTTTTAAAAAAATGGGTACCCATTTTGTGTATTTTAAGATTGGGCATCTGAGCTTAAAATAGGTGCCTACTTCTAGAAGCATTTTTCAAGTCCAAAAGACTTTCACTAAATTGAGACCCAACTTCTTGCACTTGCCTTCATGCCCATGAAAATGGATTAATTTTCTTGGAATAAATCAGTTGACATTGATGTGTAAAATAGGAATCAAGGATTCCCTCCAAATGCATGGATCTATGAATTCCCATCCTAGATCTTCAATGTAGATATTCTTAATCATCACTCGAAGTGAAGGAGAGTTGAATGTGGATGGATGAAAGGATACACTTTACCCAATTGATAATTCCTCTACTTGTCCATCATGTGAGAGAAAATTTAATCAATAGAGAAGATCACCTTGGAATGAACTTGAATAAATTGGAGAAACTAGATCTTGGATGCTTTCCTTCAAATATTAAATTCAATTTCTTAATTTCTCTTGATCGCTTGATTGTTCTTTAAAACCTAATGGAAAAGTTATAGATCATGAAAGTATAATAATGGATGTCAAAATGAGAAGAGATAATGTGTTTTTATACCTCATCCATCATTTTGAGATTCAAAATTGATCTAGGCTAGCCGCAAGATCTTTTCTTCCTTTTACCCAATTTTTTCTCCAACTCAATTAGGTAGAGCTTGAAAGGTTCTTATAGCTAAAAAACTAATGGGTATTAATTTTTTGTTGCTACATTAAATTAATTTGTATGCATAATATGTTATTAAATGATTTCTAGTTCAACTTAAGTATAAGTACAAGAAACAAATCAGATCTTTTCAAAGAAAAGTATTTTTGTTATTCTATATGTTCAAATGAATACTTTCCACACAAGCCTTGGGAATGGCTGAAACACACAAAATGGAAAATAATATACATCTACATAAATAAAATATAATAATAGAAAGGGGAATATTATTTCCTAATGAATGACAAATCCTATTTTAATGTTGAACCTTCAACTCGTTGCTTCACATCTTTCTTTTCCATGTTTAGGTTACACACACAATAAGAGGGAAATGGATGTTAGTGTTAGAATGATTTAAGAATAACTGAGAGGGGTGGATTGAATCAGTTATCCTCAATTCTAGATGTACCAATTCAATTTTTAAACACTTGAATCAACTTAGATCTACTCAACAGTCCACTCGGTCTCTATAGCATATAACCAATAACATACACTTACACTCCACTCTCCAAAAGTAATTAAATTGTAGAATATAAAACACTTAACAGTAAAAACACATCAAATAACATTCACACAAGTATGACACTAGTATTTAATGTGGAAACCCAATTTGGGAAAAACCACGAGTAACATGCTACCAATTTTTCACTCTTTTGAAATGAGCTCTATGAGGAGCCAACCCTATTAAAGGTTACAATACACACTATTAGGTGTGAGCCTGTTAAAGGATTTAATCACCCTATTAGGAGTGGCCTTTTTAGAGGACATAAGAACATCCCATTAGAATGTCACCTTGATTAAAGGATTTACAAATGATTGTTAGGTGAACCTTGATTAAAGGATTTCAACTACTACAATGGTTAGAAAGTAAGAGTAGGTTTTGATCTGATACATACAACTCACTTTGCAAATATAGATCCAATGTAGCTCATATGTTGATCCTCTGTCTGGCCTTCATTATCATCTCCATCTCTGATTTTCTTGGAAACCCTTCAAGAAATCACCACTTAACAACTCTTTACAACTCTTCACAACTCTTCTCATCCTTCAGGTTCACCAATCAACATAATTAACCTTCTTGGCATAACTCAAAATTACATTATCCTTATACCTCCTTAATTAGGTATCTTTATCTTTTTTCTCTTAATCATTACCATAGATCTTAGATTTAGGTCATATTCATCGAATCCTTCTAACATTTCATTCTCCTTCTAACCTTTTAGATACTTCTCAAAACTTCTCTTTGAATCCATGCATAAAAATGGTTTACCATGCATTAAATGCTCTAGGTCATTCATCCTTATCTTTAACACACTTTACATATTCCAAGAATTTAAATGTGTCATCTAGGAATCTTAATCCCTTTACAAACTATAAAACACTAACACAATCATTACTATGTTCTTTTTCTTAGTCTTCACTGGATAACTCGGTCATCGCTAAATTGTTCTTCTCGAAAATCATTGTCTTCACCTAGTCTATTATCTAATACTCATTTATTACTGATTCTTGGTCAACACTATATTTTCTCGGCTTATACTGGCACTCGGTGAACACTAGCATCACTCGGCTTATACTTAAGTTCCTTAATATTCTTCTCTTTTTCTTAGTCAAGCTTATGCTTTTAGACTTTCTTTCCTCATATCTTCTTTGATTCAAAACAACTGTCTCCTTCACTTAGTATTATAGATAAACAACACATTATCCTACCAATGTGCCAACTAATCAAGTACCCATTGTAGTTTTCTAACAACTCAACCTTTTCACTAGGTATTTTTGTTATCTTCTATTTTCTAATCATCTTCATCAATCAAATGATATGGTAGTCCACTAGATGGAAACCATCTCACCAAATAAGGTTTGACATCAATGACAATCTAATAATTGTTTCAATTGTAGTTTCCAACAATCTCCTTCATTGATATTGATTGCAAGAACATATGCTTAAGTTACCATACAATCCAAAAGGTATTATGCATTGAAGAAAATTTTGTCAATTCCTTTTGTGTTCTATCAATAGATCTTTATTAATATCTTTAGTTTCATTCAGATTCTCATCCAATCATCTCCCTCTTTATCTATGCATCAATTTTACTAAATCTCTCCCTCAACTATTCATGGTAACTCTTATTGAATCACTCCCTCTTTGAAAATAATACCAAATACATTTTCAAATTTCTCATTCATATTCACCATGTATATATGTTCATGCCAGTTGTCTAAACTATATGATCCCTTTGTCATCTTCTTCATGAATTATCAACATCTTGTGACTAACTCTTCACAAGTATAGGTATCTCCTAAAGTGTGACCTCCTTGCATCAATTTGTTAGATATTCTAAGTAATACATTTGATGCAACACTCCATTTGATTCTAGGTAGCCTAAGTTAGGAGAATCATCCCTAATTTACCTCTTAGATACTCATGTGCATCCATAGGTAAAGCTTTAGTTAATATATCATCTAATTTCTCCTTTGTATTCACATATTCCAGTCTCACTTCTTTATCTTCAACTAACTCTCTCAAGTAATGATACTTGATAGAAATATGCTTGGTCTTATTATGCATCATAGGATTCTTTGATATATTGATATCACTTGTGTTATTGCATAAAATAACAATTGGCTCAATGATATCTTCCTTCATACCTTTCAACAATTGCTTGATCCACACTATGTTTGAACAATTAACTAGTGCTGCTACATATTCAGCTTCTGATGTAGATTGAGATATTCAATTCTATTTCTTGATTTTCCATGAGACTAATCTCTTTCCTAGAAATAATGTGCCACCACTTGTACTATTTCTATCATCCACATTTACTACCCAATCTGCATCAGTATAAATTTTTAGTTTAAACTTGTCATTCTTCTTATAATACAAACCATTATCCTCTATTCCTTTTAGATATCTTAGTATCCTTTTTACTCCCACCTTGTGATTCTCCTTAGGATTTTCAATTTTTTTTGCAACAATCCCAACTACTAGTGCAATATCTGGTTTTCTTTGAACAACATATTGTAGCTTCCCAATCATTGACCTATAGAAGGTTTGATTCACTTCTATTGTTTCACTATTCTTTGGTAGTTTGTGTCCAATAGCCATGGGTGTAATTACTAGTCTAGAGTCCTCCATTCCAAATGTTTTCAATATCTCCTTGATATACTTAGATTGAGAAATGTAGATAGCTTTCTTCATCTAATAAACTTGCAAACCAACAAAGAATTTGATCTCTCCAAACTTAGATATCTCAAATTCTATTTGCATATCATTTGCAAATGTTTGACATAATGCATCTTGACCTCCAAATATGATATCATCAATGAATATTTTAGCTAAAAATATCCCTTTTCCTTTTTGAGTCTTTAACTACAGATTAATCTTGTCATTTATTCTAAGAAAAACTAATTTTGACCAAGTAATTATGCAATCTTTCATACCATGCTCTAGGGGATTGTTTTAATCCATACAGTGTTTTGTTTATCTTGCATACCATGTTCCTCTTTCTTGGATCAAAAAATCCTTCTTATTTTTCAATGTATACTTATTCTTCTAGCATTCTATTCATAAATGCAGATTTGACATCCATTTGATACACTTTGAATCCTTTGTAAGCTGCATATGCAAGTAGAGTTATAAATCCTTCCAATCTTGCAACTGGGGAAAATGTCTCTCCATAGTCAATGCCTTCCTCATGTGCATATCATCTGCATACCAACATATCATTTTTTCTTGTACCTTCTCCAAGCTCATTCATCTTTTTTCTAAACACCCACTTGGTTCCAATAACAGTCTTGTCCTTTGGTCTAGGTACTAGTGTCTAGGTTTTGTTGTTCTCTATTTTCTCAATTTCTTCATTCATGGCTTGAATGTAATCTTCATTATGCAAAGAATCTCTCACTGATTTGGGCTAAAATTCACATAATAAGCATGTTTTTTTTTTCAACTTATTTCTTGTCATGACTCCTGAATATTTTTCTCCAATGATTTGATTTGGTTTAAGATGTCTTCTCACATATTTTCTAATGCAAGCTCTAGAATTCTCTTCAGATTCATTTTCTATCTTTGCTTCCTCTTCTGATTGCTCAACAATTACTTCCCGATGCTCAACATCTTCTTGCTTTAACATGACAGATTCTTGCTATCACTCAGCAACTTTTTTCTTAGGTTCAAGTAAATTTTTGGGCTCTCCTTCATTCATGTATTAAGATTGTCTATAATCTTCAGGTTCCTACTTGCATTCAGCTTCATTCTTTAATGCATATTCATGAACTTTAACATTTGCACTTTCCACAACTTTGTTAGTGTTATAATTCAAACACTTATAACCTTTTCTCTTAGTGGAGTAACCTAGGAATATGCCTTCATCACTTTTAGCATCAAGTTTTCCATTCCTATTGTCCTTTAGTATATAATATTTTCTTCCAAAGAATTTGAAGTTATTCACATTAGGTGCATAACCATACCATAACTCAAAAGGTGTAGCATTTTTACCTTTCTTGACTTGTACTCAGTTCAAGGTATAGACAATTGTACTTAAAAATTTTCTCTAGTACTTTTGTGCAACATTTTTCTCTATCATCAATGTTATAGAGCAATCCATGATTGATCTATTCCTTCTTTCTTCTATGTCATTTTGTAAAGGATTCCTTGGTGCAAACACCTATCTCTTGATTCCTATATTATTGTAGAATATGTTGAATTAATTAGATATGAACTCTCCTCCTCTATCAAATCTCAGACATTTCAATATCTTACCTCTTTCTTTTTCAAATTTTGCCAAATACCACTTGAACATCTAAAAGGCATCATAGTTTTCTTTAAGAAACATCATATTCATCATTATAGAGTAGTCATGAATAAACAGAATAAAATATTTTTTACCACAATAGCTTTGCACTCTAAGAGGTCTATTAAGGTCAGTATGAACCAATTCCAAAATATCATCAGAAGTATAGGTTTTGGTCTTGAAACTAGACTTTGTTATTTTGCCCAATTAGCATTGCTTACACATTGCATTATTAGGTTTCTTCAACCTTGGTAACCCTCTTACTCTTTTCATCTTACCAATTCTTACCAAATTATCAAATTTCATATGACACAACCTTTGATTCCATAACTATATATCATCAAATTGTGAAAACATACATGTCTCATCATATAGATCTAGATAGAACAAGTTACCTCTTGAGTGTTGTCCACTTCCAATTAGTTCATTAGTAGCATCAAAGATCTTATCCTTTTTGTGATGGAATTAAACTCGGTATCCAGAACTGTGCAACTGTGCAATACCCAACAAGTTATAGTTAAGTCCTTCAACCCAATAAACATTATTACATATGATCTTTTCAGTCAATCTTCTTGATTCTTTACCTTTCACAAGACATGGTGCATCATTACCAAAATTAACACTGATACCTTTGTAATTATTTAAGGTTTCAAAATTAATTTTATCACCAGTCATGATGTGATAAAACACTATCAATTATTGATCTATCACCTTTACTCACATATTAAATTAGTGTAGTTTTCTCATCTTCATCAGAATCATCTTTCATAAAAAGATAAAAAAATTCTACATCATGATCATTAGGTTCGTCAGATTCACTATCAGTTTCTTCTTCAATAATATAACAATATTTATTACCCTTTTCCTTGTAGTCCTTATACCTTCTATAGTCTTTTTCATCCATTTTATCTTTGTACTTTCTTTCTCTCCTATCATCCTTGTCAAATATGTCATGACATCTTGCTGCAATATGACCAACTTTGTTAGATGAAAAATAGATTATAGGAAGTTTACCATTGAATTTTCCTTTTCCTCTAAGTAGTATTTTGGCAATTAGTGCCTCAAGATCATCAAGGTCATCATTAGAGGTGTCACTATCACTATTTACACATCTTTCTTATCCTTTCTTAGAGTTATGAAAACCCAATTGAAATTTGAATGCAAATTCAATATTATAAGAGGTGTATCTTCATCAAAATTTTTCATGTAGGGAGGTTCTTCTTGTTCAGCTTTGGTACCTCCTTTTTGTACATCTTGATCTTTCACTCCAAGTACCTTCAAAATTTTCCTTACAAGAACCAATTTCTCTAATACCTCAGGTCCAGATGTACCAATTCAACTTTTAAACACTTCAATGAACTTAGATCTACTCAACAGTCCACTCGGTCTCTATAGCATATAACAAATAACATAAATTTGCAGTCCACTATCCAAAAGTAATTAACTTACAAAATATAAAATACTTAATAGTAAAAACAAATCAAATGACATTCACAAAAGTATGACACCAAGATTTAACGTGGAAACCCAATTTGGGAAAAACCACCAGTAACATGCTACCAATTTTTCACTCTTCTCAACTAATCTATGTGAGGAACCAACCCTATTAAAGGTTACAATACATACTATTAGGTATGACCCTGTTAAAATATTTAATCACCCTATTAGGAGTGGCCTTATTAGATGATTTAAGAACATCCCATTAGAATTTCACCTTGATTAAAGAATTTAAAAATGACTATTAGGTGAACCTTGATTAAAGGATTTCAACTGATACAATGGTTAGAAACTAATAGTAGGTTTTGATCTAATACAGGGTATGTGTAGGATCATGGTATGCCAAAAATTGGTGATGTGAAAAAGAAGTCTTGATTGATACACTCTTTGAAAAAAAACTATAAATTTTAAACAATATAAAATTTTTGATAGACTAGTTTGGACCAGTTCAGACCTATCAGTTTATGCAATTCAGTGTATAAGATAATTTCTAAAGTCCTAACTTCCATAATTCTCTCTTTTCTTCCTTCTATTATCTCTAGACAATAGAATGGGTTTGTCCCTGGAAGGTAGATCCTAGATTCAATCATCTTGGTCCATGAAAATATACACTCTCTAACCATGTCTAAGAAGGAAGGTTTTTTACTGAAACTTGAGCTATCCAAAGCTTATGACAGGGTTGACTGGGATTTTTTTATGGCTACTCTAGAGGCTTTTGGTTTCAATAAAAGAAGTAGAGATCTAATCCACCGATTGGTCTCCTCTGCCACCTTCTCTATTCTTGTGAATGGCTCCCCTACTCCTTTCTTCAAATCTTCTAGAGGTCTTAGGTAGGGGGACCCCATATCTCCTATTCTTTTTGTTATCTTGGTAGAATGTTTGGGAAGACACATTGGCAAATTGGTTAACAGAGGTGAATTCAAGGGTTTGAGACCTTCCTCCAAAAACCTGATTTTCTCACATCAGTAGTTTGTGGATAATTCCATAATAATGAGTGAAGCATCTATTAAAAATGGAAAAACAATTAAAAAGGTGCTTGACAACTATGCTGGAGCTATAGGCTAGAGCATTAATTAGGATAAGAGCTCTATATTCTTCATTAATGTGCCTAAAAAAACACAAGAAAGATTAAAAATAATTTTGGGCTGTGAGGTGGATTGTCTCCCAGCATCTTATCTTGGTTTACCTCTATGCCTTACTCCTCCAGACTCTTTTTGGTAGGATATGATTGATAAATTTCACAAAAGTCTTGCTAGTTGGAAGGGTGCTCTTCTTAGCCAAGATGCTAAGATTGTTGTTCTCAAAGCTACCCTTTAAATTATTCCTCTCTATGCCTTGAGCCCTTTCAAAATACCGAAGAAGTTTTTTGAAAGTATAGAGAAAATCCAAAATAACTTTCTTTGGTTCGGAGTTGAGAAAAAAAAAAGAATGGCTCTTATTGCTTGGGAGAAGGTTTGCAAACCAATAAGGAAAGGGGGTATTGGTCTTCACACTATTAGAAGTATAAATGAGTTTCTTATGGCTAAACTCCTTTGGAGAATGTTTAAGAACTCTGGAGAATGGAGCACTATATGGCACAACAAATATAATAGGGACAGCTCTAACTTTAAGAATTTCTTAAACTCTGATCCTATCCAAGGTGGATCATGTATTTGGGGCAATTCTTTAAGAAGAAAGGATATGATAAAGAAGGGAGTAAAATGGAAGGTTGGTAATGGCAAGAAAATTCTCTTTTGGGATGGCACATGGCTGCTTGATAAACCCCTTAAGGAGGTACTTATTTGGAATGAAATGCTTATCCTTTGCAAATAGATTTTGGGCATTTATGTGGAGGACTATTGGGGAGGGGACAAATAGACTGATTTGGCCTAGATTGATCCTTCTCTTAGGAGTTTAAATAACCTTTTGAATGTTGTGGTTATTATTGATGAAGAGGATACCCTAATTTGGAGAAATAATGCCAATGGCCTGTTCTTGGTATCCTCTCTATACATGCATAACTTTGAAGTTATTCCTAAACCATGCTGGGCTAAAGCCTGGTACAAGGGATTAACTCCTAAAATTAATTTTTTCTTTTGGATCTTATTGTAGGATAAAGTTTTGACAATTGACAATCTCAGGAAAAGAGGCCTTGTTCTTACTAATAGATGTTGTCTTTGCAAAAAAGATGAGGAGAATATCAATCATATGACCATCCACTGCTCTTTTGCTAGGCAAATAGGGGAAAGATTCTTTGATATGGTGAATCTAGAGTGGGTATTCCCTCAATACATTCAGGAGTTGTTTACTTGTTGGAAGCCACCGACTAACAATAAGTTCCTTATATATTTTTGGAATTTCTTCCTTCCCTTCTTGTGCTGGGGGGTTTGGAAAGAAAGGAATGACATGATTTTTAGGGACACGGAGTCCAATTGGGATAGTATTTTCCACAAGATCAAGAGAGCTCTATTGGAGAATTTGGGGTCGATTAAGATTTATCAAGACCCGAAGGATGATTGGGAGGAAAAAGTATATAAGAATTGGAATTTTGAAGGAGGTTTGAAGATACCAAAAGAAATCTGAGAAGAGAGGCTAGGTGGGACTACCCCCCTAATGGTTGGGTTAAAGTCAATTTTGATGGTGCCTCTAAAGGCAACCCAGGAACTGCTAGCTATGGTATGGTTATCAAAGATGAGTATGGTAATTGCAAAGGGGCTTTAGCCACTCCTATAGGTTTTAACACCAATCAGGTGGCGGAGGCTAATGCAACTCTTCACGGATTGCTATTAGCCAAAAGGAAGGGTTATACTAAAATATAGATTGAAGGGGATTCCCTAAATATTGTTAATTGCTTGAAGAATACCATGACCCCCTTGTGGACCATAGCCAATTTTATTAGCAAGGCTAAAAACATTATTGAGTCCTTTGAAATGTGCATGATAACCCACATTTTTAGGGAGGCCAACTCAGTGGCTGACTAGGCAGTGAATGTGGCTTGTAAAAGCTAGATGGAAATTAAGTGGAATGACAGTTTTGATCTCCCTTGTGAAGGGTCATCATTAATTAATAAGGAGTGGATGATGAGTAAGCAACATGTTTTGAATGAAGGGATTATTAATGAGTATTGAGTTTAGTAATTTGTGTGACGATCATGAAGGATAGTGGGTTGATTTTGAGATAATTATTGGGATCCTTTGGCACAATTTGTGGGTTCTACAGAACACCAAAAGGTTTTATTACAATCCAAAGGCTAACTTGCAAAGTGTTGGGAATTATTTAGAGAAGGGATCTCTATTCTCTTACATTGCTATGGGAGGTAGGAAGAGGAGGTGTGAGCCGGTGAGCTATAGTGATTGGAAATAGAACAAGGAAATATGGAAGATTGTCAAAGATGGGGGTCTGGTGGCTTATATGTAGAGATTGCATGGAGGGAAAGTTGCAGTGACTAGAAATTTCATCAAAACTTGGAATAAGGGGAGTGTTTTGGTTGGTATGAAAAGTATGGAGGTGACTGAGGAAGTGATTGCAAAAGAAATTGGCTTGATGACTAAGGGAATCAACTTCTATAGGTATATGAAGATTTTAGACAAAGTTTGGAGGCATTTGCGCCCACAGAGCAGGAAAGGAATCGAATGGTTAAGGTGGAAAAATCATACTTTGATCCTAAGTTTATTTCCATGTCTTGGCACCTTGTCTTATTTGTTATTATTGGCTATATTACCTTGGATGTTTGTTACACTAAAATATACAACCATCATCTTATCCTTCTGAACCACTTTAGGCATGGGGTAAAAGTTAATTTTCCTTTTTACTTGCTGAGCTCTTTGAATTCCTCTATCCTCCACTAGAAAAGGGACCTAGAGGGGGATCATGCTTACCATGAAGGGCTCACCGTCCTCATCTTTGAGGTGTTGAAATCAAAGAAGGGGGAAAGACCCTAGATTAATAGAAAAGCCCTTGAAGATTATGATACTGATGGGAAGGTCTGAGGAGCCTTTTATGGAGGACATAGAAGAGGAAGAGGGGGACTCTAAGGAGTTTCTAGAGTCCAACCCAAAGAGAAATAAAAAGAAAAGGAAGGTGGAGGAATCAACCACAGATATGGATGTTGAGGATGAAGCGAGCAGGGAGGAAAGTTCTAAGAAATAGGGGAAAAAAAGAATGGAGCCCATCGGAAAATGCACTAGAGCCAAAAAAGAGAAGAAGAAAGTTGTGAAAAGGGTTGTTATTTCCTCTAATGAGGGTTCTTCCTCTTAGGAAAAGAGTAATCAAGATGACCGAGTGGACACCAACCCTGCTGTAGAGGAGAATATCTTGCACGAGGTCGCTCAGGCTATGAATAACATTGGGAAAGATGGGTATGAGAAGGATAAGGTCAACATGGAGAAGGAGAATGTGGAGAGCTCTAAGGAGAAAATAGAGGATGGGAATAAGGGTTGTAAGAATACAGAGTGAGGGAATATGGATTTTGAAAATCTAGGATGTTTGGCTTTTCTGACTGCCCTCAATATTATGAAGAATGACATCACTGTGATGAAGACCCATATTCACAAGTTTCAAAAAGAGAAAGAGGTTCTTAAAAGGATGCACCTGGGGGAGAAAATGATGGGCCAGACAATTAATGAGCTCATTGACATTGTTGCCAAGACTGAGGGTCTTGTTGTTTTCAATGATAGAATTACTACCATGGAGGTCAAATTTGAAAATAGTAATGGTATGACAAGGAAAATTGAAATTATGGAAAAGAGAATTGACAAGCTAGAGAAGACCGTGGGGAATGTTGCTGAGTAGAGCTATGCTATCCTAAAAGAATCAAATGAGCATGTGAAGATCCTGGTGGACAAGCTTGACAATGGGAAAAGAAACCATGAGGTCATGGACACTAAAGATGATCAGGGCCCTAGCAGGCGTACGAGGTCTAGGTTCAAGAAGATGGAGGATGTCAACAATAATGACAAGGATGGGCTGAAGTTTTTTATTGCAAACATGCAGATTCTTGCTAATCATGCAATAGAACTAATGAAATGTGTTTAGACAACAACTTGATGTCTTGCTTTCCTTTTGCTATCCTTTGTCTTTTGGTTGTTCTTTTTGTTTTAGGACTAGTTTGTGTGGTGTTTTTTTTGGTGTTGTTGCACTTGTACTACTGGTGCTTAAATGCCTATTTTGTTCTCCTATTGTAAAAGGTTTTGGGTCCTTTCAAAACCTATTTTTATGTAATCAAAACATTTTTGAAATATGAAATATACATCACATTCTATGCTTCACCTAATACAATAATAATAAATAATTCTTTTAATTTGATGAAGTTTAGACTAAGTTAAGGTGGTCAAACATGAGAGTTTTTATATTAAGGAAAATTTGTAGCAGAAAAATCATAATTAATTATTTACTTAGAAAAAAATAAAATAAAAATATACATCACATCTAAACATGATTCTACTACTTTTATCTATAATCTTATAAAAAAATATGATCATTTGATTTTGCTTAATGTGGTCAGACATACACCTACTTGTTATCTTTCTAGTCCTCATTGATAGACTTGTTGAAAAATAGCTATAACTTTCAAACTGTATAAGATTTTTGAAATCCAAAATATGTGTCATGTTCTATGCTTTTCCTACTACAAGAAAAATAAAAAAAGTTTTCAATTTGATAAGGTTTAGACTAAGTTAACATGGTCAAACATGAGAGTTTTTGTATTCTCAAAAAGTTGTAGAACAAAAATCATAATTAATTATTTACTTAGAAAATAATTACAAAACAATATGTGTCACATCTGGACATGATTCTACTACTTATATCTTGAATCTTGTAAAACCAAATTATCATTTGATTATGTTTAAGGTGGTCAGACATACGTACTTCTTATTTTTTTCCTAAAATTTTTGTACTACTACGTTGAAATTTGAAATTTTCAACGTATACAATAATTGTTTTACAAAAAAGACCTAGTATCTTAGAAACTAAATTCATTTTTTTACAGATTCTCTTCTTACATATTTTTGATATAATATTTATAACTTATTCAAATTTTTATGTCAACTTGCCTAAACTTGATTTTCTGAATTTTCATTGCCACTTAAGGGCCTAGTTTGGCATATCATAATCCTGCACATACCCTACATACAACTCACTTTGCAAATATAGATCCAATGTAGCTCATATGTTGATCCTCTGACTAGCCTTCATTATCATCTCCATCTCTGATCAGCTTGGATACCCTTCAAGAAATCACCACTTAACAACTCTTCATAGTTCTTCTCAGCCTTCTGCTTAGGTTTTCCAATCAATAGAATCAAACTTATTAGCATAACCCACAATTAGTTAGCTTGATCTTTTTCCTCTTAACCATTACCATACATCTTAGGTTTAGGTCAGATTCATCAAATCCTTCCAACATTTCATTCTCTTTCTAACCTTCTAGATACTTCTCAATACTTCTCTTTGAATCCATGCATAAAAATGGTTTACCATGTATTAAATGCTCCAGGTCATTCATCCTTATCTTAAAAATTCTTTACATATTCCAATAATTTGACTATGTCATCTGGTATCAAATCTCAATCCCTAAACAAACTATAAAATACTAACACTCGATCATTACTATGTTCATCTACTCGGTCTTCATTAGATAAATTGGTCATTGCTAAATTATTCTTCTCAGCAATCACTATCTTCACTTGGTCCATTATCTAATACTTGGTTATTAATAATGCTCGATTGACACTATATTTTCTCAGCTTATACTAGAGCTCAATCAACACTAGCATCACTCAGCTTATACTTAAGTTCCTTAATCTTCTTCTCTTTTTCTCAGTCAAGCCTATGCTTTTAGACTTTATTTCTTCATATCTTCTTTGCTCCAAAGAAACTATCTCCTTGACTTAGTATTATAAATAAACAACATAGTATCATGCCAATGTGGCAACTAATCAAGTACCCATAATAGTTTTCTCATAGCTCAACTTTTTCACTAGGTCTTTTTGTTATCTTCTCTTTTCAAATCCTCTTCATCAATCAAATGATATGGAACTCTACTAGATAGTAACTATCTCACTGAATAAGCTTTGACATAAATGACAATATAAAAATTGTTTCAATTTTAGTTTCCAACAGTTAGAATTTAGGGATCTTCATCAATTTATATATAATATCAATAATGAATATTCTATTTTGATAATGTACGAAACAATGAGTAGAAAGTAGAAAATTCAATCAAATTTTCATCATTTTTGTCTAGCAATATTGTACAGTCTGTAAGTTAATGTATCATCATTCATTATTGAACATTCTAAAATTGATTACAAAGTATCTGAGTATGTGGGTTGAAATGGGTTCCCACAAGGAATGAGCCTACAATATTGTTATTCTTGCATAAAACATGTCATTATGGATTTCAGAAATCCATACTGATTTCAGAAATCCATAATGAAAGCCTAGGATTTTAGAAGGTTTGGAAATTCTTGCATCAAACATATCATTATGGTGTAATTAGGAAGATGCAAATTATTTGTAACAATGAATCTTTTGATTCACTGTTAAAAAAAAGAGCATCTCCTTAATGGGATCATAATGGGGTAGAGGATGTAGTCACCTTGTTATGGTAAACTTTTTTTTCTAGAAAATAAGCATAGTTCATATTATTATTTATGAAAGTCATACAAGGACAAAAAAATTCTTCAAGATTACAACACACAATTACAAGAACAACAAAAGGTCACAAGAATAAATTTAAGTGCTATGGCATGAATAGAAAAATGAGGTCAATAATGCATATAATTTAATGAATATCCAATGTTGCAAGGTAATGGTATTGTGTTATGATAATTATACTATAACTTAAAAGAGAAGTGCTAAAGATACTTAAGGGGGGTAATCCTTTTCATTATAGAAACAAAATATCACCCTCTTGAAAAAGTAAATAAATCATCCAAATAAATGATATGGATATGTAATCAAGACAACAATGATTGAAAGATACTTATGGCTATGCCTCTATTTTAAGGAAAAGAGAAACTTTATTTATTCATATATATTATTTCCTTAGATTAGGGTCATTTCCCTTTCATTGTTGTAAGTGATCACTTTTGGTTGAGGGATAAATTTTCAAAATATACTTTCCTTATAGTTATCTCAAGATAGCGAGTGATCATAAGATGATGAATAGATCATGTATAAAAATTAAATATAGACAATATCATTATGTGTGATGAACAAGTATGACAAGATCTCTAGTTCCTTTTGGGGATTATAATAGTTCATTTTGATACAATTTTGAGATACATGATTTATCATGTGATTTTACTTAACCCAGAGTTAGTAGATACCTTTTATTCTCTCTTTTTTTCATGTCTACATTTCCCTTGGGTTATCCTTCCTTAGGGGCATCTCATAGTGGAATTGTCTCTTGTGGATTCATGTATGCTTCGATAAATATATTGCTCCTATTAAGACATTTGATATCACTTTAATATGGGAGCATACAATCCACTTCTTGTTTCAAATTTTGTACACAAACAAAATGATTGAATGAAATCTCTTATGTAGATGAATAAGGAGGAAAATATTTCCTTGAGTTCATCCTTTCATTCCATATACATTATTCACTAGATCCTAAGAATTATCTAGCCTTCTCTCTTTATTTTATTCCTTTAACTAATTATTTTTATTTGGTCCTTCGACTAACACATTTCTAGATATTTTAATAGCTCAATAAGATTTCCTTAAGAATTGATCTCTTTTAATGATTGGAATAGCATCTCAAAGCTTCCTATACTTTCAATTCTATAATTTGTACCAACATTTTCCCTTTGCATGATTCATAGTAAGGAAATACCTCTCTCTCTCTCTCTCTCTCTCTCTCTCTCTCTCCAAGAAATACCTCTTTCCTTTTATTTTTGCATTTGATAAGGACCTAACTCACTTGGTGGATGATAACCTACAACTGATTGAATATCTTAATGAAATGAATGGACAAGTGAGAAATAGTGATTGGAGGTCACTGACCTACTAAAGTGATATGTAAGGCAATTAAATCAATCAATATGTATTTTCATTGATGTCAACTAGTTTTGACTGTACTTATCATGATGGTTAAAAAAATATGAAGAATACGAAAGGTAAAGGAATGAGATATCTGTTAGAAAGTAAAGACCACCAAGATAACTGAGAGGGGGGTGAATCAGCTATCTAATAATTAAACCATTTATCAAAATTAACTTCAATATCAACTTCAATAGCTTTAAACCATATAATTAATGTAGTAACCAACCATAGAAAGATAATCATACTCAATGACACAATAACACAAGATATGTTAACTAGGGAACCTCTTGATCAAAGAGTAAACCCCGATAGGAATGATGCCCACAAAATGATGCACTAATACGAAAGTTCCTTGTTAGAGGATGGACCTTGTTAGGAGTCTTATGAAATACATTCAGTAGATATGAATCTCTGATAGGATATTTTGAATCCTTGTTAAAAGATTCTAACCCTGTTAGGAGTTATGGAAGATAGAAGGACCCACTACCCAAATAGCTTCAAGGCAATATCTTTGAACTCACTGTCCAATAGATCTTAGGATTATTCAAAAAAATAATCTGAAATATGTTACCTCCTTCACACTATGCCAAAAATGCACTCTCTGCTACACAAGATCACAAATCCAGATGTCTGTACTTCGCAAGTCTTCCTTCATCACTGAATTAGCTCTTTTCTTCACTTCATGCATACATTCACATCACAACTTTCACAACTTCATATTAAAACTCTTACAATCCTCTCATAAAAAGGAAAAAATTCCTTCCTTTATACCAAACTCAAATAATTACAAATGAGTCGGCATGCAAATACAAAATAATAATTTCAACACGCTACATCAAAATTACATAAAACTGTCAGCTTCCTTATACAATAACTTTCCAATCATGTGACCTCAAAGTTTGTGCTATGAAGCACATCACCACCAATGAGTCTCAAACTTCCCTTTAACTACAAAGAATCATATTTCATCCCGGTTAGGAGATATCCTCTGATTACCAAAAACCGCTACACAAGAATACTGCTTCCACCAAAATGATTATAGCTTTCATGAATAAATGAATTTCTTTTTGCACTCTTAACCATAGGCGAATAACACAAAAAAGAACATACCATCAACTGTGCATAACTCAATCTACAATATAACATGTGTGCAAAACAAAACTGTGCCTGCTTTTATGCTAAACTCCAAAATATCACTGTGTTGACATCAATGACAATCATAGTCATGAATGCAACAACCACTGCTACAGAATGATTACCAAAGGCTTCAAAATTCATTCCTAAAAATCTCCACCATTGGCATTGATGGAAACATAAATGAAAAACATCCAATGTTCCAAAATCCCAATCATTGCTACTCAACTGCACTGTTGCTCATCATCAATCAAATCCTACTTCATTATCCTATTCAATCTCTCCAAAAAATGTAGTTCCTTAATGTTTTTCATGATTCTCTCCCCCATTGACATTAATGATAGAAATTATATCACTACATCAAACAATATCTCAATGTCAAAAGACACTATTCATAAAATACATTCACAAGAGTCCTCAATGACTCAGCTCAGATACACATACTCCCCCATAGAGGAAGTACCAATATCCAATCTAGAAAATAGATAGGGCCATAAACCACTGGACGGATGCAACCAACTACATCATTACTCAAAATTAGGTTGGGGCATAACCCCAAGCATACCTCTCAGATAATCAAATGTATCCTTAGGCAAAGGCTTAGTAAATATATTTTCTATCTGCTCCTTTGTGCTTATGTACTCTAGTCTGACTTCTTTATCTACAACTTTCTCTCTTACAACATGATACTTGATCTTTATATGCTTTTTTTTAGAATGTAAAACCAAATTCTTAGACATACTAACTATATGTTTATTGTCACAAAATATGACAATAGGCTCATCAAACTTGATTCCAATGTCCATCAACATCTACTTCATCCAAATTATCTAATTACAATTGTTTGCTACTGCTACATATTCTACTTCTGTTGTAATCTGTGAGATACAATTCTTCTTTTTGATCAACCAAGAAACTAATCTTCCTCCAAGAAAAAAGGCTCCACCACTAGTTCTTTTCTTTTCATCAATGTTGCCTCCCCAATCAGCATCAGTATATGCACATAGGGTAAAATCATCATAATTTTCATACCACAATCCATAGTCTATTGTGCCTCTAAGATATCTCAATATCCTTTTTACTGCTACATAATGTGACTCTCTAGGTTTAGCTTGAAATCTTGCTACCATTCCAACTGAATGTTGTATATCTAGTCTAGTGTGTGTCAAGTACTGCAATCCACTAATCATAGATCTGTATTTCTTTTGCTCAACTTCTGGTGTCTCATCTTTACTAGATAGTTTATGTCCTATAACCATAGGTGTTCCAACTGGTTTACAATTCTCCATACCGAATCTTTTCAACAAATCATTCCAGTACTTTGTCTGACTTATAAAGATACCATCTTTATTTTGTGTTATCTATAATCCCAAAAAGTATTTCATTGTATATACTATTGTATTCACTGTTTCTCTCCAAAATGTCTTTGCCAAATCACCTTCAAATAACATAGCTCTAGCTACTTCAGTCACTGATCTGTTCCTTCTTTCTATAATACCATTTTGTTTAGGTGTTCTAGGGGCTGATAATTGTCTCTTAATACCATTTACTTCACAAAAAGTGTTAAAGTCTTTAGATGGAAATTCTCCACCTCTATCGGATCCCAAACATTTAATCCTCATTCCTGATTCATTCTCAACTTTATTCTTGATGACCTTAAACTTATCAAATGCTTCAAATTTTTCTTTCAAAAAAGCAACCCACATCATTCTTGTAAAATCATCAAGAAGAATCATAAAATACCTTTCTCCATAGAATCCTCTAGTCCTAGTAGGACCGCTCAAGTCTGTATGAACAATCTCCAACTTTTCTGTAGATGTGAACTTCTTGCTAGGAAATGAACTCCTTTTTTTCTTAGCCATCACACATTCTTTGCAAATCATGTTAGTAGGCTTCATAATCTTAGGTAAATCTCTTACTGCAAGTGTAGAACTTACTTTCACAATATTATCAAAGTTTATATCACAAATCCTTCTATGCCATAACCAACTATCATCAATCTTAGTCATCAAGCATGTCATCTTTGTAAGGTTCAACTAAAATACATTACCTTTGGTTCTAAATCTGGTTCCAATTAGATTTCCATCTTTATCCTTAATCACACAAGTTTTCTCAGTAAACCAAACTTGATATCCCTTATCCACTAACTATCCAACACTCAAAATATTATGTTTTAATCCATCAACAAAGTAAACATCATCAGTATTAGTCTTTCCATCAAGAGTAATAGATCCTATACCTTTAATCAAACAAGGTGCATTGTTACCAACTCTAACAATTCCTCCATCATAATTGTTAAACTTTATGAATTTTCCTTTATCACCAATCATATGATGTGAACAACCATTGTCTATAATCCAATCAGATTTCTTTTCAACTTGGGAAACTAAGGCTTTTTCTTCTTTAATATCAGATTCAAAATTTTCTTCCTTAATTGCTACAAATCCTATGTCATCAAAGTTATCATTATCACTGTCACTCAAATGTCTTTCAATTCCTGCTTCAATTTCTTCATCATTTGCATAATAACATTCTTTAGATCTTCTAGGCTTAAAATTGTTTCTATACTTCTTAACTCTCTTAGGACACTTAGATGCAAAATGACCATATTCTTGACATGTCCAACATTTAAAGATTTTCTTACCATCTAGTTCTCTTTTCACAAGCAAGGCAATACCTTCTTCAATCTTCTTATCTTCATCAGATTTGGATCTACTACTACTGGCATAATCCCCATTCACACTTGTACTTCTAGCCAAAGTAGGTCTAATGCTAAGAGCACTAAATGATGTCTCCACTATAGATAGTTCTCCTAATTATCTCAAATTAATCTTTGTTTCTTCCAATCTTCCAAGAAGGGTCTCTCTTGAAAAGTTGTGTACAAGGTATAACTTGTTCAATCATTTGTGTAGTCTGCCTAAATACCGGTGTCAATGTTCTCAAAATCTTCCATATTACTTCATTCTCTATCTTTTCACCTCCACAAGACTTTATTCCTGCAATAATTTTTGACATCCTACTAATATAGCTTCTAACAGATTCATCTTCCATCATTCTTATGTCTTCAAATGCACCAATCCAATTATGTAACCTAGCTTTCTTTGCATGTTCATCACCTTCAAAAGTAGAATGTAAAGCTTTCCAAATATCATGAGATTTAGTTAAACCTTTTACCTAACTGTATTCATTCTCTGGAAGTGCTGATAAAAGTGCTTCTCTTGCAAGTATGTTACACATAAATAGATCTACCTCATCTTTAGAACTTGTTTCAAGATTGTCTTCTTCAATTATAGTCCTTTCATTCTTTGTAATCAACCAATAACCTCATCCTAAACATAAGAGATGTATCTTCATCTTTTCTTTCCAGCTGTCAAAATTTACTCCATCAAACTTAGGGCTTTCTTTCTTGAAATTCACCATAGATCTCCTTATTTTTTTAAACTTCTCTTTCAAGGACCTGCTACTTTGATACCAATTGTTAGAAAGTAAAGACCACCAAGATAATTGAGCGGGGGGGGTGAATCAGTTATCTGATAATTAAACCATTTATCAACATTAACTTCAGTATCAACTTCAATAGCTTTAAACCATATAATTAATATAGTAACCAACCATAGAAATATAATCATACACAATGACACAATAACACAAGATATGTTAACTAGGGAACCTCTTGATCAAAGAGTAAACCCCGGTGGGAATGATGCCCACAAAATGATGCACTAATATGAAAGTTCCTTGTTAGAGGATGGACCCTGTTAGGAGTCTTATGAAATACACTTAGTACATATGAATCTCTGTTAGGAGATTTTGAATCCCTGTTAAAAGATTCTAACCCTGTTAGGAGTTATGGAAGACAGAAGGACCCACTGTCCAAATAGCTTCAAGGCAAGATCTCCGACCTCACTGTCCAATAGATCTTAGGATTATTCAATAGAATAATATAAACTATGTTACCTCCTTCACACTATGCCAAAACTACACTCTCTACTACACAAGATAACAAATCCAGATCTTTGTACTTCGCAAGTCTTCCTTCATCACTGAATTAGCTCTTTTCTTCACTTCATGCATACATTCGCATCACAAATTTGACAACTTCATATTAAAAATATTAAAATCCTCTCATAACAAGGAAAACATTCCTTCCTTTATACCACACTCAAATAATTACAAATGAGTCGGCATGCAAATACAAAATAATAATTTCAACACGCTACATCAAAATTACATAAAACTGTTGGCTTCGAGATACAATAACTTTCCAATCTTGTGACCTCAAAGTTTGCGCTATGAACCATATTACCACCAATGAGTCTTAAACTTCCCTTTAAATACATAGAATCAGATTTCATCCCGGTTAGGAGATATCCTCCGATTACCAAAAACTGCTACATAGGAATACTGCCAGAATACTACTTCCACCAAAATGCTTATAGCTTTCATGAATAAATGAATTTCTTTTTACGCTCTTAACCATAGGCTAATAACACAAAAAAGAACATACCATCAACTGTGCATAACTCAATCTACAATATAACATGTGTGAAAAACAAAACTGTGCCTGCTTTTCTGCTAAACTCCAGAATATCACTATGTTGACATAAATGATAATCATAGTCATGAATGCAACAACCACTACTATAGACTGACTGCCAAAGGATTCAACATTCATTCCTAACAATATCTACATGAAGATGAGATGGATATGGAGGATATGTCTAAGGTATACATTGGGTAATTTATTGATGATTCTATGACATCATTTTGTTGACTTGATTGCATTATATGATTTTGATATGAATTGGAGATCAGAACTAAACAAGTTTATGTGGTCGGTAATTGAAGATTTATGTATACATTGAGCTAGTGTAGTGTATACCAAGTAACAATCATAAGCATGTTAGTATTCACCGACACATTTTGGTATTGACCAAGTAAGAGAAACATAAAAGGTTTATAACAACTAACAAAATTGATGAGCTGGACAGATGCTTTGGATTCTGAGGTGGAAGATAATATTTGTTGTGATAATCTAACAGATGATAAAATTCAAGATTGATCGAATGAAGAAGGATGAAACATGTTATAGACATATCTACCAAGGAAGCTTGAAGTGACAAAATGAACGATGGAGATTAAGAGGCAAAATCTAATGGATGATAAGAAAATGGTTTATGACATCTATTTAAAGATACATGAGATTCATTATTGAGTTTATAAATTATTTCCACTATAGGAGAATTTGAGTGAAAGGACTATTTTTATGCACTAGTGATTAAACTGGTTGCAGACAGAATCGAGTTGAACTGTAGGCAAGTTACCGAGCATCAAGGTATTATTCACTGAGCTGAATAAGTTGGTGGATATGAAGAATGGAATTCAATATTGATCAGGAGACATATTTTGACCTTAGCATAGATCTAAAAATATGAAAATCTTAGTTGTATTTGAATCAGATCATTATTGTATCCATTTAACCATTGTTACAGTTAAATCTCTTAACTAAGTTGACTTAACAATATTTTTGTATTTCAATATGATATTCAATGAATGTTGATTGAATTATTGTTGAGCCCATAGTAAATGTTGGTCAAGGGAGAAGTGTTAGTGATAAATCCTCTAACAAGGTCACACCTTATAGTGTGTTTTGTAACCTTTAACAGGGTTGGCTCCTAACCGAGCTCACTTTAGAAGAGTGAATTAGTTTGGGTTACCAGTCCCAGGTGGTTTTTCCCTTAGCAGGGTTTCCATGTTAAACATTTGTGTTATGTGTATTTGATGTAATTGGAATTGTTATTTACTTTACACATTTCATATCTAGATTGATCGGTTAACAAAGTATTGAACTGACTGTCAATCAGTAGATGAAGAGAAAGTTATTGTTGATAGCTTACCGAGTTGATAATTTGATTGGAATGTTTGAATATATACATTTGGGAGATTTGGGATAGTAGGATAATTGTACTTATCTGATTCACCCCCTTCTAAGTTATCTAACAATTGGTATCAAAGCATGTGCATGTGAAAAGGAAGTTTAAAGGAATTAAGCTGAAGATCACATGTTGTATAACAGAGAGGTGCCAAAGCTAAACAAAGATAACTTCTCGACATGGAAAAGAAGAATGAGGTTGCATATATCTAGAATTGGATAATTTGTAGTATTTTACGAGGATAATGCCTAGATTTAATTGTCTATTGGACTTTTGACTATTGATCAGTTGAGAGATAGACATGAACATAACATGAAAATGATAGAGATTGATGATGCCTTATTTGATGCATAATTTGTAGATGTCAAGACATGCACTAATGCTAAAGCAATGTGGGAAAAACTTGTGCTAGTTCATTGAGGAGATGTAAATTTGCTAAGACCAAGAGCTGAAACTATTAAAGAAAAGTTTGATGACATGAAGATTAAAGAGGGAAAGAATATTTGACAAACTAGTAAGAGAATCAAAGAAATTATCAATGCTATTCGAGGAGTGGGAGGTATTATTGATGAAGACATTGTTGTGACTAAAATTCTTAGAACCTTGCTACCTATTTATCCTATTAGAATCTTTTCAATTCATGAAATGAGATCTACCTCAAGTAACGTTCTTACACTTGATAGCCTAATTAGTAAACTAACTACTATTGGTTTGAATAACTATGATAATAGTATTGTACCAGGTTTTGAATCTGTATTTATGTCATCTTTGAAATAGTAAACACATGATGAGAAATAAGAGTGACAGTGATAGTAATAATGATGAACTTGATGAACTTGAAGCACTAATGTCTAGAAGGTTGGAGAAAGGTAAAGGAAGATATAAAGGGAAATTACCTCTGGCATGTTTTAACTATAAATAAATTGGTCATATTGCAGCTAGATATCCTAATAGGAAAGGAGATAAAAAAGCTAATGACCGATCTCGTGAAAGAAAGTTTGATAGAAGAGGGAACTAATAACATAGAGGCAACCAACATTATGATAGAAGAAACAACTGAGACTACAAAGACAAAGGAAAGAAGGCATGTTACCTTATTTAAAATGATGATGATGAAACTAACACCGACACTGATGAAGACAATGAGGTGGTATTTGTAGCTTTGAAAGAATACTCAGAAGAAGAAGAAAGGTATGTTGAAACATCACTTATTTCTAAAGTTAGCAAGAATGATACATGGATTATTGATAGTTGATATACACATCATATGACTAGAAATGAAGACAAATTTGAGTACGTCGAACACTATAATGGTGGATCTATTAAAATAGGAAATGATCTATCATGCTAAATAATAAGATTAGAAGTGAGAATGAATATTGGGTGAAGGGACTTCACTATAACTTATTAAGTGTAGTACAATTGAATAAATTAGGTCATAGAGTTGCATTTGAAAGTAGAAAGGTGAAAATCTATAATGAGACATGAAATTTGGTCGGTACTGGTGAACAATCTAAAGGTAATTTGTTCTATCTTGACAATGTTGAAACTTCTTATTTAATGGCTAGAATTGAAGATGTGTGGTTGTGGCATAAAAGGCTATGTCATGTAAATTTTGACAACATGGTTAATATTAGTAAGAAAATAAAAGTTAGAGGTTTACCGAGCTTATCTAAACCTCACCATGTCATGTGTCAAATAGGAAAAATGTCAAAATCTAGTTTTAAGAGAAAGACCTATTCATCTAAAACTATTTTGGAGTTGGTTCATACCAAATTATGTGGTCCTATAAGAAATTATACTTATTATGGTGAAATATACTTTATTTTATTTATTGATGACTACTCTAGGATGATGACAGTTATGTTTTTGAAAGAAAAATCTTAAGATTTCAAGATGTTTAAATGGTATAAAGCTTAAGTGGAAAAGAGTTAAAATGCTTGAGATCAGATAGAGGAGGTGATTTTATTTTTGATAAATTCTCTAACTTTTGTAATGAGCATGGAATTAAAAGACAAGTTTCTCCACCAAGAACACCATAGTAGAATGGAATTGTTGAAAGGAGGAATAGATCTATAGTTGATTGTGCTAGAACATTGATGATTGAGAAGGATGTTGCACAAATGTATTGGAGAGAAGTTGTTAGTATTGTTGTATACACATTGAACTGAGTACAACTAAAGAAAGATTCAAACAAGACACCTTATGAGTTATGGTTTGGGTTCACACCGAATGTAAGTTATTTCAAAATTTTTGGAAGTAGATGTTACATTTTGAAAGATGACAGAAATGGAAAATTTGATTCAAAAGGTGATAAAGGAATATTCTAAGGATATTCTACTAAAACCAAAGCTTATAAATGTTTGAACAAGGTTTCTAACAATATGTGAGAGTTGATGAGTTTACTGAGAAAAATGATGAAGAAAGCAAAAAGGAAACATAAGACTACAGTAGATGTACTTATATTGAACAACCTGACATTCTACCTGAGCAATAGGCTAAAATCACCAAGCAACATGATAAAGACACTGAGAAACAACCTATAGAGACTGGGAATCAGGAAATAGCTATTGAGGAAGATGTCAATCCTACATTGACTGATGAATAAACAAGAGAACAAGTGTTAGAAAAATTTGTAAGAAGACACCATCCACAAAATTAGATTATTGGAGACAAGAAAGTTATCATGATGACATGAAGTAAGTTGAGAAACAACACATGTTTAATTTGTGAATTTGAACCTAAAAATAGTAGGCATGCTCTTGAGAATGATGAATGCATTAAAGCAATGAATGATGAAATTGAGAAAATAGAGAAATAAAACATGGACATTGGTACAGAGACCAAATGATAAGAATGTTACTGGAACTAAATGGATATTCAAAAACAAGTTGAATGAGAATGGTGAAGTCACTAGGAATAAGGCAAGACTTGTATGTAAAGGGTATGCACAAGAGGAAGGTATTGATTATGGTGAGGCTTTTGTGCTAGTTACAAGACTTGAAGGAATTAGAATATTAATTGCATATGCTTCCCACAAAGGATTTTAAGTATATCAAATAGATGTTAAATCTACATTTTTGAATGAGATACTTGAGGAAGAGGTTTACATTGAGCAACATGAAGGTTTTATTGATCCAAATCAAAAGAACATGGTATGTAAGTTGCACTTGTATGGACTAAAATAAGCACTGAGAGCATGGTATGAGAGACTGCATTCATATCTTATTAGTATTGGATTTTTTAGAACAAGTGATAATAGCAATTTGTATTTGAAAGGAGAAACTAATGACAAAATTCTTATTGCTGAAATTATTTTTGATGATATTATATGTGGAGGACATGATAACCTTTTCAAATAATTTGTTGATGAAATGAGAAAGGAATTTGAAATTTTAATGTTTCGAGAGATTAAATTCTTTCTTGGTTTGCAAATTATAAAACAAAGTGAAGGTATATTCATTACACAATCAAAGTACATCAAAGAAGTATTGAAGACCTTTAGAATTAAAGATTCAAAAATGGTTGGTACACCTCTTGTCAGAGTATGAAAATTAACAAAATATGATCAATCAACCCAGGTAAATCAAACACTATAAAGGTCAATTATCGATAAATTGATGTATGTTGTGCATAGTAGACCGGATATTGCACATGTTGTTGGGATTGTAGAAATATTTTTTGCTAATCCTAAGGAATCACATATGACTGTTGTTAAGAGGATTCTAAGATACTTGAAGAACATAGAGAATTATGGTTTATGGTATAAGAAAGAGGGCAATTTTGAACTACAAGTTTACACTGATGCAAATTGGGCTTGAAATATTGATGACTGCAAGAGCACTACCAGTGGAGCATTCTTTTTGGGAGAAAGGTTAGTTACTTGGATAAGTAAGAAATAAGAATTTATTTCTCCTTCTACTTTTGAAGTAGAATATGTTGATGTTCAAATATTGCATGGATAAAAAAACTTTTGAAAGGGATGAATGAAGAGATCATTGATCTTGTGTTAATATATTGTGACAACATAAGTGCTATAAACATTTCCAAGAATCTAATGATGCATGTAAAGACAAAGCATATATCTATAAAGTATCACTCTTTGAGGGAACAAGTACAAGAAAAGAAAGTGAAACTCAATTTTTTGAAATCTAACGAACAACTTGAAGAAATATTTACTAAACCCTTACCTAAAGATACATTTTCATAATTGAGGACTAGACTAGGGGTCCATCCATAGTCTGTCAGTTACTAAGGTGATCAGAGGGTTGTATCAACTTGTACATTATCAGAACATTAAATGATGTTGATGCATACTGTACACACTTTGGGTGTCCTAAGGTTGTGAAAACTAGAACAAAAATACTGCATATTAGTACATGAAGGTACATGATCTGAACCAAACACTAGAGATATTTTGGTTATTGGAGAGTTGTTTACTCTTTTTAGCATTGTTGTCAAAGGGAGAGAAAGAATCAATGAAATATCTATCCAGTGGGAGAGAAGAAATTAGAAAAAGAGAGAAGATTCAAGGAAGAAGAAGATCAAATCTGCATGGAGAGTCTGCATGGAATGTTGTGTAGTGATTAAACATAGTAAATGTACAAGCTAGGGAGAGACTACCAAGCTACAACATTTATTGATAGAGTTGTAGAAAAGATATCTGGTATTCTATGACATATTTCATATTGTGTTGCCATCAATGACAAGGGGAGAGAGTGATAACCTACAACTGATTGAATATCTTAATGAAATGAATGGACAAGTGAGAAATAGTGATTGAAGGTCACCCAGCTACTAAAGTGATATGTAAGGCAATTAAGCCAGTCAATATGTATTGTCATTGATCGGTCAACTAGTTTTGATTGTACTTATCATGATGGTTACAAACATCTAAAGATGACAAAATGTAAATGAATGAGATATCTACATGAAGATGAGATGGATATGGAAGATATAGCTAAGGTATACATTGGGTAGCTTATTGACGATTCTATGGAATCATTTTGTTAACTTGATTGTATTATATGATTTTGATATGAATTGGAGATCAGAACTAAATAAATTTATGTGGTTGGTAATTGAAGATTTATATATACCGAGTAACAATAATAATTGAGTTAGTATTCACTAACACATTTTGGTATTGACCGAGTAAGAGAAACAAATATTGTTTATAATAGCTGACTGAATTGATGAGCTAGCTAGATAATTATGATTCTGAGGTAGAAAGTAAAGTTTGTTGTGATGATCTAACAACTGACAAAATTTAAGATTGATCAAATGGATAAGGATGAAACATGTTATAGACACATCTACTGAGGAACCTTAAAGTGGTAAAATGAATGATGAAGATTAAGAGGCAAAATCTAATGGATGATAAGAAAATGGTTTATGATTGATATCTCTATTTTGAGAATTAATGAATTTTCATTAGTATCAAGTGAGTTTAGTCAAAAATCATAAGTTACTTAGGTGGTAAAGGTTGGAATAAGGACAAAACAAGTCAGTTGGTTAAGCATATATAGCCTTCACACCAAGTAGATACAAGGCAAAACTTAAAGATATTAGAATATAGGTTTAACCGAGCATGTTTACCAGGTGTCAAGATTTACCGAGTACCGAGTCAGTGATCATTGAGTATTCTACACACCGAGCATTAGTTATTCACCGAACATCAAATGTAGTGATTATCGAGTTATTCAAGAAATGGAATAGTAATCAGCAATGGCACATATCTCTATGCAAATGGTTTACACAGATCTATAAATAGTTTACCAAGATCAAGACATATTTAATATGAATGTAATCATTTAATTTTGTGATGATTCCTATGTAATAGTTTGATCTAGGTTATTTTTGTACACTGTTCATCTTAGGTTTTCTAAGATGTTTTAACCCTAATTCGGTCAAATCATTTTGATATATAATTGTAAAAGATGTCATTTTAATCATGCATGATATATGAGATCATGAAGCAGTAGTCACACATAGGACATTAGAAATCAGACAAGGGTTATATGGCATAGAAGTTAATCAGAGACAATATCAATTTATCAGAAACATACAAGGCTACCGAGAAGGAAAAAAGGTGGTATTCATCACATTTAGGTGATATTCATTTGATATGTCATAGATCCATTTTAGACAAGCATAAGTTGTCATTTAAAAATATTCTTCTATTATCAATTTAATCATTGTAGAAAATTTAAATCTCTTAACATAATAGACTTAACCATCTTATGTAAATCTCCTAAATAAGTTCACACATAATTTGTGTCACTAAAATCCTTTAACAAGGTAGATCTAGTCCATATTTTGTTACTCCTAATAGGTTAATATCATCAAAAGTGATCAATAATTGTAGCCTTAATTGGCATACTTTATTTACTATAGTAGTGAAGAATTTGTGGGTGTCATCCCCAAAGTAGTTTTTACCGTCTAACAAGGGTTTCTATGTAACCAAAATATATGAGTCATGAGTACTCATTTTCATGTATGATTTATTATTTTGTTTACATGCACTTTACATTTCATGTTATATGAATGTATGTTACAAATAATGGACTCAGTCGGTTAGCTAAGATCTATTGCACATTGTTTAGTGTTGAAAATTTGTGAGGGTATTGATTCACCCCTCCCCTCTCAGTACTTTATCTTTCCAATCCCAAGAATTGGTATCAGAGCTAGATCTCTTATTAAGGAAGTTTCACCATTGAAGAGGTAAAGATCAAAGAATAGAAAGATATAGATTGGACAAGACTATTAAGAATCAAAATATTCAAATGCAAATCTACATTGAACAATAGAAGCAAGAAAAGATGAATTGAAGAAGTTACTAATTCAGAGGAAGGATATGGCTATTCGGTACAGTGAGACTGATTATCATGAAGAAGATATAGATGACCCATTTGAAATATATGGATCTGGATCTAGCAATATTTGATTTATTTGAAAATAATCTACATCTTACTAAACATGTCAAAGCCTTGAAGATGGGCTAAGAGACACAAATGGTTAGAATGATTGATGTCATAAATAATGCTAGGCAAGCCGAACAAGAATGAAACTTAGATATTGAAGATAGGATACAAATTACTGAGAAGCTACAAGAGAAGAAATCTGAGATACTGAGACTTACTAAGCATCACATTAAAATTTCTAATCATATGGTTATTATAAGTCAGGAAGTTAACCAAGTGAATAGTGAGCTTAAAAGGAAACTAGAAGAAATCAGCGAACTCAGAGGAGAAAATGAGAGATTGAAAAATGAAGTCAAGATGCAACAACAACATAATGAAATTATTAAGAAAGCTAAAGATAGTTCTAAGAAAATTGATGAATTTCTGATCAGTCAAAGAGGATTTGGAAGTACTACTGGATTAGGCTACACTGAGAAAGGAGAATCATCAAGACAAGCTAAACAAATGAATGACTACACAAATCAAAGACCAAAGAATCTATCATGTTATCATTGTGAAAAACCAGGCCACACATCTAATGTTTGCAAGAGCAAACCTAAAGGTATTCCTAAATCCACTCCTAGGTTTAATGGTTATTGTTAGAGTTGTAACAAGTATGTACATTAGGCACATGAGTGTAGATCTAAGTTGAATAGGAATCCTAACAAACCTTACATGGAGAAACACTATCATACTTGCAACATGCATGGACATATATCACAAGAATGGAGGACTAAGAAGAAGCAAGTTTAGACACTGAAAGGATAGAAAAAAACCCATCAACTAAGAAGATGAGGTAATGATTATATAAGGGATTAAAACACATGGGTTAATTGCAAAACATGTGGAAGGTATGGACATATTGCAACTAATTGCATGAGAAATAATTGGAGATGCAAATATCGCAACTAGACAAACACTGGTATGGCACATTTACATTGTCATAAGGCCAGTCACTTAAGTAAAGATTGTAGAGACCGAGCACCAAAAACACAAACTTATGAAAATAGAATTATAATAGAGGATATCATGAGGATAAGAAACACTATGTGGAGAAAAGCATCAAGTGATAATGTTGAGTCAAGCAATGCAATCAGTGACACCTCATCCATTGGATTGGGTGACATCGCCACCTCCACCTAAGTTATAAAGGTATGTATGAAATTACAAATTCTAATCAGTTATATCTAACATAGAGTTCTTGATATCTAGTGTTTACATGCCAAATATGCATGAAACGAGATGCACTATGGTTATATATGTTTTGAGCTAAATAAATGTATACAATTATTTTAAGGAAGGCCAGGTGAGTAGTTGTTAGTCAGTAACTATTAGCAAGGTTGACTGAGTCATGCTATTAACTGAGTGATATCTTATGTCTTAACTGAGCTTTGGATATTTTCAAGTATACACAGAGTGCAACTTTATTACAAAGCCATGCTAGGTCAAGCATTTATTGTGAAAAGTTTGAGTGGGAATTTGAAATTTTCTATAAATACATGATGGACTTAGTTTATTTTTCTCATTGCAAACATGAAGAACAAAGAGATTTTGAGCGAGAATTTGAGCGAAGGATTTCTAGATTAGTTGAACAAAGATTTGAAGGTTTTTTAGAAGATTTATCACAGTTACAGGTAAGTTCTATTTTCGCCAAGACATTTCATTTCTATTTCTTAGAACCCTAAATTGAAGAACAATGGCGTCCACATCAAAAGTCAAAAAATCTAATATTGGAGCTGAGAAGGATGTTAAGTTAATCATGTCTACAACTTTTAATGAGCCAAAGTACAAACTTCATCCTGAGGTTTCTTGGTAGACCAATAAAATTGGAGCTTTTTCAAGCATACTACCTAGGGTTTTGATGGTTGAAGACATCCAAGCCTACATACATTGCAAAATCAATGAGGTAGGTGATTTCAAGCTATAATCCACTATTCAAGAGTTAAGTGTTGATGGGAAACTGAAGGATGATCACATACATTTGGAGGTGAATGGTTTGGTCATTGCCCTATATTTCCCAAGAGTTCTCAATAATGAATGGATCAAAATTATTTTGAGCCATGTACATGATGGAAAACTATGGTTGGATGAGACTATTAAAAGCACCAAGGGTATTATTCATGCAATTATTAGTTATCCTATAACCGACAAGTTGAAAGCACAAAGGAGTGCACTAAGTTATCCCAAAACTAGGTTCGGTGTATATACTATTGCTTACAAAATATTTCAATCAAGAAGACCTAATAGTGTATTGTGTGGAGTTGTGGACATAGCATATAAGATAGTAAAGAAAGGTTTTCAATTGTACATTGCCGAGTAATTGTGAAAGAAGTTAGAAGAGAACATGAGAACCATTTGGTTGGAAAAGTCTAATACATGTAAGTTTGGTTCATTGCTACTTTTCATATTTTTCTAAGTGAAAATTTTTTTCCCCTCCATCAGTAATGTTGGCTGGACCATTGATAAGCCAGTTACACTACAAATTAATGACTTTATTAAAATTTTGGGACAAGATTTTATGAGTATAATGAATGTTTATTTAGAGAAATTCAAGGACAAAATGAATCTAAGAAGAAATATTCCAAGACAATTGTGTTGGTTGTTTTCCTAGTTTTAGGTTTCAGTCTTTCAAAATTTTGATTTTTGATATCTCCCTAATTTTGTGATTCAATCTCTAAGGTTTTTCCAGCCCCAAAACTTCCAAATTTGTTTAAAGATTGAAAAACCCTAGGTTTTAGGTTTAATTTCCTTTGAAAATCCAAAAGCCCTAGGTTTTAGGTCTAATTTTCTTTGAAAATCCAAAAACCCTAAAAATAACTCACCTAAGTCTATTTGGCTATTACTTTTTCAATCACTTAAATGACCATTTTTTGCATGTGTGCTTTATATTTCCAATTGGTCACTTAGTCTCTCAAACAAATTGGCATATTCCTTGTTATTTAGCGATTACCCAGAAAACCCTTTGTCGCTAAATCTCCCTAGGTTGAAGGAATATTATTTCTCTTCAAATGACTTAGTGGTCTCCCTTAGTCACCAGGTCTCTAAATGTCTATTATGAGATTTAGTGACTACTATGATAAAATTTTGCAAAGTAACTATTGGTCGCTTTATCTCCAAATTAAAATGCCTTCAATCAGGTGATCTTTGAAACAAATAAAAATTGATATATTATTCAGCGGTAATGAGATTAGTAGTTGGTCATTGAATCTTCAGATGTAGTGTGGAGGTCTATTTTGCGGGTTACGAGGTCTCTAGTTATTCAGAGGTTAAGTTCTTCTATACCATCACTTGGTGATTTCAATAGTCACACACTCTCATCTTTCTAGTGGTTATGTCTCAAATGGTCAGCACTTTAGTAATATGGTTATATCTAAGTCTCTCAATGAAGCGGTTAAGTTATAAGAGGTTTGGTGACTTAGTGAGGATTGTTGGATGAAGTTTTGATCAATGGTTGATATTTAATCTTAGTACTTGACCGAGGTTAGCTAATTCTTCTAGCGACTTGGAGAATATAAGTGTTTGTGCAATCTCCAGATTTAAGCATAGTTGAAAAAGATATCTAGCGACAAGGAGAGGTCTTTAGTGATGTGGTCGCTAGATGAAGATGAGTTAAGAGGAGGGTTTTAAAATAGTTGTTCTCGGCCGTCGATTTAGATTCGATCGAGTGGTGACCGCGTAATCTCACAATCAAGCCATGGGTTAAAGAATGATCTAGCAACCTTGAAATTTGCTTGGTCACTCAGTCTCCAGGTCAAACTCAAGTTAAGAATTTTGTTCAATAATTATGAGATTGTCTTCAGTCAGGTGATCGCCAGATAATCCAGAGTTAAGTGTTGACCGAAGTCAAAAGATTGAAGAGCATATGAGTTCCTGCTTGCTGGATTTTTTTGACTTGTCTCTTCATGATTGGTTGATTAAATATGAAAAATATAAATAGGAAGGCAAGCTTGACTATAGTCACTAAATCTCTAAATAGCTAAGTCAAAATGTCTCTAGAAGAAGTTTGAAAAGTCAACCAGCTTCAACGACTGAGAGATATACTATGGTCGCTAGATCTCATAATGGCTCTCTGTCACTAGATCTTGAGATAAATTCAAAGAGTAAATATTTTATGATGACTAAAGTAATCACTATAATTGATAGGTCATAGGATGGAAAATGTAAAAAGGCTTGTAGTTGCTTGGACTCCAAATAAATCTAAAAGGGTTCAAAATATTCAACGACTATGATATTTGACTATAGTCACTAAATCTTGAGGAGAAGTAAGTTCATTTAGCATCTGTGGTTTCATTACTCACCAGATCTCTAAAAGTATAAGGGAGGCACCAAATCTTTTAGCGATTATGAGAATGTGTTGAAGTCACTAGGTCGCTAGAAGTTGAATTTTTATCACCTGTCATTTTCTCAGCTTACAGCTAGTGAATTGAGTTCTGAGCATGCCAAGTAATGGTAGAAGTGACATACTTTTTATCTTTTTGATCTCTAATATATTCCTACATTTAATTCTGTTAAATAAATACAGTTGTTCATCATTCATTTCAAATTACCAAGCATTCAGAAAAGCTAGAGTGATAGAATTTCTCAGAGAAATTACAAGGTTTAGGACATCCATAATTTGAGAGGTGTTCAAAATTATAGACAAAATGAGAAAACCGTCAGTCAGAGGGGCCTCTACCAGCAAAGGAGGAAAGGAGAAAGTTAAGGAGAGTTTTTTAGAAGAATTTCTCATTTTGCTACCAGGCTCATCATAGAACAAGAAGGTTAGTGATGAATGTTTTATGGATGAACTTTCTTATTGTAGAGATGCTAGGACACCAGAAGTCACTAGAATGTGCTTGTTCAAATACTTTTATAAAAATGTTGAGAATCTAGTCCCTATCTCAAACCCTTGGACGTTGAGATTAGGAAAATTGATAGTTCCTAAGGCCTTCCTCGATGTAGATGTCTTAATTTTCCTATCCCATAGCTATGATCCTCTATCCAGAATAATTAGGAAAGTTGATGATTCTCCCTTGGTAACTCTTGACCAAAGTTCATTCATAAGGGCTTTCAGTATTCAAGTCCCTATGTCTATTGAAATTAATTTACAGGCCTTGGCCAATAGGTATACTAGGGAGGCTGCTATGGTGGAAAAAGAAATTCAAGCCCATGTGCCATGAGAAAATAGAAATTATATCATGCCAATTGCTGGGTCAATAGCCCCATTTTTCTACAAGGATCTCAAATTTTACATAAAATATATTGCATACAGATTATGAAAATTTCTATGGATATATGGTGGGGAGAGGATCACCATAGACTTGTTAGTGATGGTTTTGGATTCCTAGAATCTTCATGTGGAAAGAGGATATGATTATATAGGTTTTATAATAGAAAAAATGCATGAGGGTTTACAAGCTTTGAAGAACCACGTGTCTGGTTCTGGTTCTACAGCGAGGTTCATGCATTATTCTTTGCTAATGCATCTCATTTTATATTTCAATTATGACATCATGAACATGGATAAACTTGAGCCATAGATGATGTATCAAGGGAAACCAAACCCAATGTAATACTGGATAAGGGCTTGGAGTCCTTCTTCCACTAGGAGTGATTTTTGTGTGTTTGAGAATTGGATGGTTCATCCTATCCTCCTCAGCTTAGGACTTGATCTTTCTAAGCTATCTACCAAAGTTTTGTAGCTAGTGAGACCTCAACAATTTGTTGATAAATGCAGTAAGGGACATAATTGGGGAGATATATAATATGAAAAGGGTAATACTAGGATCAGAGTATAAAAATGCCCTCAGCCTCCTCACATACTAACATTCTTTGTTCCACCAAGGGTGGCATTCTTAGAGTTCATCTAGAAGCTTATGCTGACTAAGAAGGAGCATCTAGCTTCACACAAGAAGGGAACCTTTACTCCTAGGAACTTTAGAGTGCATAGTATCACAATAGGCAAGAATGCCTTCAATAAGGTTGATGAGTGGCTCGGATAGTTTAGAGTGCATGATACTTCCCATAGATAAGTGGATACAAAAGGATTCATGGTTGCTACCAAGAAATATTACATGCCCAGCATCCCATTCAATAAAAGGCATGAGTAGTATCCCAAGGAAGATGTGTTAAGAAACATAATAGAAGAAGATGAAGAAGTGGTAAGGAGAGCTAACCAAATACATGAATTGTATACCATGGAGAAGTGAGTGAGACAAAAGGGATTAGAATTTAGTGGTTTCTTCACTACATTTCCTTATCTTCAAAGGCTTGAAAAAATTATGTCTCAATTCCATACTCTGATGAGAACATTTGAAGATCAAATTGATGAGACTGACAAGAAAGGGGATGTCTATTCTGAATTTGAATGTGATGAGGATAGTTATGGTGGATACTCTGTGATGCAGAGCATCCTTCAAAAAACTTAAACATAATAGGATCCATATGATCCAATATTTATTTCATTATAAGAACAATTTATTAGAGGAATCTCACAAGATCAAACCCATCATTGATTAGAAAACAAAATAATTCATTGTCAAAACTTGTTGTCCACACTGCCATGTTTTACAGATCATCACTCAAGCATCTGTAACTTTTGTTCTGAAACATATCATCAAAATCCCTTTGTTGAGTTTGTGGAAAATTAGGATAACCACAACATATATCAAAATTATAAGAATCCAACTATTAGGTCAAAAGTTATTATCTCTGTATCGAGACCCATTTTCTGTCATTAAATAGAAAGTTCATTTTCCCAATCCGCCTAAGGCATCATATAGCTTTCACAATACATAACCAAATGAAAAAAAACCAATTCCAAAATCATTTTTACTGATTCTATTTTCCCAATATGTAATCCATTTATTTTTCCAATCTATAAATCATTATACCATCACAACTCTTTGCCTCCAACTTCATTGAAGAGGGTTTAAAACCAGTCTTCATTAAAAATGTCATAGATTACACAAATCATCATAAAACTGAACCAAACCAAAAGGAAATGAAATATTACTCAAATATATTTTTAATTAATATAATTATAATTCTTAACTCTTCTATATGTGTTTTTACCACACATTGTAATATGATTGTTCTCAAAAATCCTGAATCTGCAAATACTATATTTCACCAAAAACCTCATAACTTCCTCCAAAGTTAATAAAAATTGATAAAAAAAAAATAATAAGAAAGAGGATTCATTATAATATCTAACCATTATAAATATATAGGGTTTCTAGGCTGTACATGGCCATACAAGGCCTGGAAATAGCCACTTAACAAAAAACCACCAATCAAAATGAGAGATTCAAACTCACTTAATTGCTCCAAACTGTTCTCCCCTTTCTCTATTCTCTCCAATCTGATTTGGTTCAACCAATACATCATATTTATACATATTTAGGTAGTTATAAACCACCCAACTACCCTTATGAACTTTCATCTTCCTTTTGACAACTTTTAATGCCTTTTTGCATTGTTTCATGCTTTACAACTTTTATGCATTTTGACAACTTTTATGACACTTAATAAAAATGACTCCACACTTTTTAAAAACACCCTAGACATGTCAAAATAACCTATTTAATACCTTTTACATGATTTTTAGCCTTTTCATGGCTTTTTATACAAATTTGACCTTTTGACCAATCTAGGTCTTGAATGACAACTAAATGACAACTTCACAATTTTATTGCCCTTAGGCAATACAATTGATTCCATTACATGGAATACCACATCCAAACATATGGATTTACATTAAATAATTAAAATAACCTTATGTCTAGGTGCTCCTACACCATTGTATCTTTCTCTTAGATCTTTATTTCTAGTTCAAACACTTCTTCAAAATTTGGGAGGCTTGTTTCTGATGAAGAATTTTGGGTAGGTACTTCTTCTTGGTGGTCATTAGGTACTTGGTGACCCTGTAAGGAAGAACCAAGGGGAAAAGAAGGAACAAAGTCTTTTCTACTCCTACTTTGGCTTCTAGATCTTCTATTATTTCTAGGAATTCCTCTTCTATGGGGTTGGGTTCTCCCTCCATCCTTTTCAGAGGGTGAATAGTCATCATCATATTGATTCAAACTTAAATCAACTACTTCTGCATACTCTGATGTATTTCCCCCTTGGTTTGTTTGAACAGGATCCTATGTCCTCACATTTCCTTTCTATTTCCATGTGAAGGACATGTCATTACTATTTCTCTCCCTCCTCATTTGATTTTTCCTTGAGGTAGTTGGAAGTTCTCCTTCTAAATTTTCTTCTGGATGTTCTTTTCTCCAAGACCTTGTATTCTATTTGTTCATTATGAAACAAAGGATCTCTTATGGAGCACTGGCATGTAGATTTTGTAGAGATTTGCCACCCAATTTATTTGGGGATTTGGAGATACTATCCTTGGGAGAAAATATAAGCAAAGCTCCTAAAGGGAGAAAGATGAAAGGATAACTCTAATCTTCAATGGTGATTGACTGGTATGAAATGAGAAGGCCAGGAGTCAAACTCAACTTGAAACCTACGTCACTTATAACTTTGTAAGAGATTTTGTCTATTCCCCAGTAGAGTTGCCAATTTGTTAGAGCTTTTTATTTTGGGATCAAACTTGGTAATAATTGGGCTTGATTCTTAGTTCACAAGGCTCCAAGTTTGCAATAAATAGTCTAATTAATGAGGATTGGATAGGATCATCCTTCTACTTTGAGCTCCACAGGACTCAAGCTACTATTGCCTACTTAATTGATTTACTATATTTCAAGTAAACTTTCAGATAGTGGATTATTTCTTCACTGTTGTGCTATTATTTCTTCAAATTACTTTAATAAGATAGTATTACTCTGCAAACGGCCCAGATTATCCTAATACAAAGTACTATAATGGAAATTATAACTATAATAGCACGAAATAGTGGTATAAGGATATTCATCCTTTTTATGATTCAAACTCAAGGAAGGGTAGCCTCTTGATTCTTTCTTTAAGGAATCACTAAATATGAACTTATACCACCTGGATACAATTCTTCTCAAAATATGCAAACAATTCTTAAAAACAAATATTGGCAATGGAGTTAAATTTAGTTTCTTTAAATGTCATGAAAAGATAATGTTATGGAGAAACAAACTTCAAACTAGTGTCTAATCTAATGGGAAAAAGAGTTTAAATGTAGATATACAAAGTTACTTCAAAAGAGAAATACAATGGCATGCCTTACACACCATCTGCAATTTGAATAGAATGTGTTACAACCTATTCTATCAATCTAATATTATTATCATCAAAATCTTTACATATAAGTTTACTCTCTACAATTGATAAGAAGGATTGCAATTCTCTCCTTGAGAGAAACTCACAATCAATTGAAGAAATTGCTTAACAATCAGTACATTTTAAATGCCTCACAAACAAAACATACAAGAGGAAACATAAATATAAAGAGACAACAATAATAAGAGATAGAAATTGCAATGTATTTGTATTGAAATGAACTTGTAAATTACATGAAAAGACCCATGCTCAACAGCTAAGACATAAAAATTTAAAGTCCGCTCTATAGCAATTATATTCAATATTTCTTCTATCTTCCTTCTAACTCCTTACAAAAATGAGGATATCACCTATATGTATCACTCAACCATCTTGGAATTCTCTTATCAATGAAAATGCAACAAGCTTCAGATGGTTGGTGCCCTAACCCTAAAAAGCATAAAAGACAAAATACAATAAGCCCTTAAGGCGGTGGAAAGACAAAAATATTTTGGACTGTTATGCAATCCTGGCTTGCTCATTACTGACACCTTTGTCTGTAGATATTCATGACAGCTACTTGAGTTAATGCGAGATATGGTGACCACCATTCATAATAACTTACACCATTCATTCTAATACCTTATCATCCCTATGCTCTGAGGTCAGGTGTCAGGTACTCTAGGTGTCCTCTTTTACTCATCATCCAAAATATCAAAGTCAAATGCAGTAGATTTTATCCTTTTGGGCTTTGTGAGTTCATCCCATGTAATGACCTCTTCCTCTATTGGCCATTTAAAATCTTGTGTGTGTTGTAGTTGTGCCTTCTACCTCTCCCATTTGGTATCTATTATTGCTTTGACATTTGTTACAAATTTGGTGATCTCCACCTCTGCCTTTATGGCTTCATCCATAGTTTTATTGAATCTTTCCACATCCACCTCATTACTTTCATCTAAAAATGCCTCCTTTCTAGGCAATATGAGATCAAAATCCAATCTCCACTGATCAAGGCTCTTTTCTGGCTCCATCTGCATGTTTAATTAGAGGGATTAAATTGTTGGAATCGGAGCTAAGCATGGCTATCTTAGCCTCAGTTTGATTTTCCTTGCCTTTAAAGAGTGGCAATATGGCCTTAACTCTATTTATTTCTTCTCCCACTTGTAGAACAACCTCTGGAATATTTTTTCTTAAAGATTGAACCACAGCCAATCTTTCAAAGAGTGGTTCCCTAACAGACCAAGTTGTATAATAACTATTAAAAATTGTGACATAACCATTTAATTCTACCTGCAACTCAAGAAACTTACTATAAGCATTGAAGACCAAATTAGATTTATCTTTCAACATGTCAATTCTATGTTGTAAGATCCCTAATAAGGTATGTAGGATAGCCTCATTCTTTTCCTCATTTATCTTTTTAATTTCCACAGTAGTTTCCTCTTCACTCATACCTCTGCTTTCTGTTAATGCGGGTTGTTGGGGTGGTGGAGGGGAAAATATAGGAGTGTTTAATAGTTTTTGTTGTAAGTCTTCCATAGAATTTTCCAATGCCCTCTCTTTCATTATCTAGATATCTCTATCCTTCAACAATGCACTGTAGTCCTCTAGCAAGGAACCATATCTCTTAGAAAATTGTTTTTTTTTATCCTCATTAGGTATAGAAAATTGGGTTAGCACTTGAGAGATCTGAAGGTCCCCTGTATTATGGATTGACCATAAAATCTTGTCACCATCCATTTGCTCTTTGACATTTAGGATTGAAGGCTTCTTTTCCTTAGGATATAGACTCCATAGAGCCAGCACTTGATTTCTTGGGTTGTACCTAGATCCTCTGATGATATCCCCTACTTGGGTTTCTGAAGACAAATTTATATCTTCCTACATTTTAATCTGATCAATAATAAAGTTTGAATACAAATTCCACCTAGGCACAAGTAGCATATTGATATTCTTTACAAGTTGTCTATCTTCTTCTGGGGTAAATTTTTCATCCTCGGGATCATAGTCTCTCAATGTTTTCACTACCTCCTCAAGGAACTAACCCTGTTCAGTGATCTGAACACTAGATCCAACCTACTGTTGTTTGTGCCAAATTAAGAAACTCTTGAATTCCTCTAACTCTAAAAATTTTTCATCCTTCAAGAATGCATCTTGTTCAATCATTATTTCATCTTGTCATAGAGTCAAGGGCAACTCAACATTTTTTGTTTCAAGCTTTTGCTTCCTCTTCTCTTCCCTTATTTTCTTTCTTAATTGGTAAGCATGCACACCAATTCCAAGGAAGAGGGCTCTTACTTTGTATTTTTTCTTCACCTGATAACATTCTCCAATTAATAATTTCTACTTTTTTGCAGGAAGCTCACTTGTATCTTGAGAGTTATGGAGCTCCATTAGGTCAACAATATTTTCCCTAACCTGATGCCTTTCAGCCACTATATGTTCTAGGGGAGGGATGCTATGCACAGAGTGGTGCAGGAACACCTAGACATAAAGATATTTTAATTATTTAATATAAATCCATATGTTTGGATGTGGTATTCCATGTAATGGAATCAATTGTAATGCCTAAGGGCAATAAAATTGTGAAGTTGTCATTTAGTTGTCATTCAAGCCCTAGATTGGTCAAAAGGTCAAATTTGTATAAAAAGCCATGAAAAGGATAAAAATAATGTAAAAGGTCTTAAATAGGTTATATAGACATGTCTAGGGTGTTTTTACAAAGTGTGGAGTCATTTTTATTAAGTGTCATAAAAGTTGTCAAAATGCATAAAAGTTGTAAAGCATGAAACAATGCAAAAAGGCATTAAAAGTTGTCAAAAGGAAGATGAAAGGTCATAAGGGTATTTGGGTGGTTTATAACTACCTAAATATGTATAAATATTATTTTTTGGTCGAACCAAATCATATTGGAGAGAATAGAGAAAGGGGAGAATAGTTTGGAGCAATTAAGTGAGTTTGAATCTCTCATTTTGATTGGTGGTTTTTTGTTAAGTGGCTGTTTCCAGGCCTTGTACGGCCATGTACGGCCTGGAAACCCTATATATTTATAATGGTTAGATATTATAATGAATCCTCTTTCTTATTATTTTTGTTTGATCAATTTTTATTAACTTTGGAGGAAGTTATGAGGTTTTTGGTCAAAGATATTATTTGCAGATTCAGGATTTCTGAGAACAGTCATATTGAAATGCGTGGTAAAAAAACATATAGAAGAGTTAAGAATTATAATTATATTCATTGGAAATATATTTGAGTAATATTTCATTTCCTTTTGGTTTGGTTCAATTTTATGATGAGTTGTGTAATCTATGACATTTTTAATGAAGACTGGTTTTAAACCCTCTTCAGTGAAGTTGCAGGCAAAGAGTTGTGATGGTATCATGATTTATAGATTGGAAAAATAAATGGATTACATATTTGGAAACTATAATAAGTAAAAATTATTTTTGAATTTTTTTTGTTTCATTTGGTTATGTATTTTAAAAGTTATATGATGCCCTAGGTGGATTGGGAAAATGAACTTTCTGTTTAATGATAGAAAATGGGTCTCTAGTATAGAGATAATAACCTTTTACCTAACCATTGGATCCTTCTAATTTAGATATATGTTGTGGTTATCCTAATTTTCCAAAAACTCACAAATTTATTTTGATGATATGTTACATAAAAAAAGTTATAGATGCTTGAGTGCTAATCTATAAAACATGGTAGTGTCGACAACAAGTTTTGACAATGAATTATTTTGTTTTCTAATCAATGATGGGTTTGATCTTGTGAGATTCCTCTAATAAATTGTTCTTCTAATGAAATAAAGATTGGATCATATGGATCCTATTACATTTAAGTGTGTTGAAGGATGCTCTGCATCATGCAATAAGGCAAAAAAGAGAGAAAGAAAAAGAAGAAAAGATTAGACATGCTATGATAAGAGCTGAACAATTGAAGAAGCAATTGTTGGATTTTGAAGCTATAAATTATCTTCCTATAACAAAAAAAAAAAAGGAAAAACCCATTATCCAAGAGGTTCATGAAATAAGAAACCCTAAGGATAAGGGTAAACAAAAGGTTTTAGGAATTTCAATCAATGAACCAAATTCTTCCAAAAAAACTTTAGATCAAGCGGCAAAATTAGATGCTGACCTTGAAAAAGCCAAAAGGGAACAAGAGTTGTTGGCTAAAGAATTAGAAAAGGAAGAGCTAGAGGTTACTACAACTGAGATGAAAAGAAAGATTGAGTTCCTTAGACAATCTTCAAGACCCACCAATACAGTGTCTACCTCCTTGGTACAAGGTGAAAATGTTGTGAATAATGCCAAAACTATCCCTTCATTAGGTATCCCAAAGGCTTCCACTATTTCAAATATCCGTACATCTACATCTTTAGGTGGTGTCCCATCTCAAATAGGATCTATTCATGAGACACACAAGAAATTGGATTTTATTGGAATTCCTGGGTACCCCAATCCCATTCTTGATGAAATTAGGAAAAAAATTCCAAAATTCACTGGAAGTAATGCTATCACCTATGAGGAACACTTGAAGTATTTCATTGATGTGATAGATGACTACAACATAGAACCTAATGATTTAGTTATGAAGCTTTTTGTTCAATCTCTAACTGAAGATGCTAGGGATTGGTTTAGTAATTTGCTTCATGCTAGCATAAGTTCATGGGAATAGTTCAAACACTATTTTAAAGAACAATATGGTGATAAGACTATTGAGGGTTTCATGGTCAATGAATTCAATAACATCAAGAAAAACCAAAATGAGGGTTTTTGTTGAATTTAATGTCAGATTCCAGAAAGATATGCATAAATTGTTAGAGGTTATCAGGTTAGATGACAAAATATGTTTGGTCACTTATCTAAATGCTTTTGATTCAAAGATGGGGTATCTTTTGAGAGACAAAAACCCTAGAAATCTTGCAGAGGCCTACAAATTGGCCATTAACATAGAGAGAAATAGAAGAATATTAGGAAAGTTGGGAAGAAGGGATGGTTACAAACCTCAAGTCTCAAATAGAAAGGAAATAGGGAAGTTTGATACAAACCTAAAGAGGATGATAGTTTGAAGAAAATTTTAAAAGAAATAAAAGACTTGAAGCCTAGAGAGAACATAAATAATAGATTGGCATTAAATGACATGTCATCTTTTAATAACTTTAAAAAATTACCAAGAATGCAAAACTATCCCTATAACACTCAGTGGAAGGATGGAAAACCAGTGCTTCCTAAAAGAAGGTATAATCCCAATGAAAAAACCCCTAACCCATTACACAAGAATTCAATAAACATGAGTGATGATGTCCCATGGTGCATTTCTTGTCAATCACCTCATGATCCTTATTCCTATGTGGTTTCTCAAAGTGTCTCTATGGATGGAGAACAAGAAAGTAATGATGAAGAGTCTTATGATGATCAAGGATGTGCCATGACTTCTTCATGTATGTATGATGAAATGGACTCCATTGAAGAGGATGAGGGTCAAGATGTTTCTACTTCCCAAGTTAGAAATCAGATCTACCATCAACAAGTTTTTTCTGATGAAGAAAATAATCAGTTGGATAGAGTCTAGTGAAACACTTTAAGAGATGATGGATCAGTTGTGTTGAGAAGGCCTTCTGATGAAGAAATTGCACAAATCACAATTGATATGGTTACTCAAGCCAAGAGCAATTATAATTTAAGAAATAGAGTGGTAGGTGACTCAAATCATAAGTCAACTGGTATATTCATCAAGAAATCAAAAAAGGATGTGAAACAGTCTCAGGATAAACATAAGGCTGCTAAGGTTGTCAACAAAAGTAAGACCAAGAAGAATGTCAATTTTGCTACTCCAAATATGACTTATATAGTAAAAGCTAAACCCTTGGAGGAAACTGTCATTTCTGCCCAAAAAAAAATTAAAACCCAAAATAAGGATCATCCTGGCCGTACTAAACATGAAGAAAACAAGGTCACTATTATTAAGCAAGATATAGTTGACCCAAAGTATACTCCTATTGACATGAGTAAGTTGTTATCAAAAATCACTATTAAGGTTCCTTTGTTAGAAATGATGAGAATAGAGGAACACAAAGAGAAAGCTTTAAGTTGGGTAAATGGAGTTTCTCCTACTGATACCCAAAATGTCACTAAGGTTGATAAACTGACTGTCTCAGTAAATGACTCAAATGAAAACCAATGTGGGGAAATTATTTTTTAAATTCCTTAAATTTATTTGGATAAAAATGTTATTAATATTGTGACAAGGACAGTTGATCCTTTCTTTCTATCCTTGATAGTAAATGGGAAGTTTTTGAAGAGTTGCATGATTTTCTGAGGAGCTTCTAATACTTTTATGCCTGCAGAAGTAATGAGGTCTATGGGATTGAATGTAGATACACCTCATGGAAGATGTTAGGCCATGGAATCAAGAGAAGTACTAGTTATTGGTACCATAAAAGCATTACCTTACAGGTTGGAAGCTTACCCAAACAAGTTGTTAACTATGAGTGTCTAGGTGGTTGATATCCCACCTCAATATGGGATGTTATTGTCCAGAAAGTGGAGTTCTTTGATGGGAGGTAGTACCCAATGTGATTTATCTTTTGCAACTTTCAACATTGATGGAAATAATGTCAAAGTATCCAGAGAGATTAGAACCCCACACATGATTGAATTAACTGATGCTGATGATTTGACCTATTGTGTGGATGTTGATATGGAAAAATTTAAAGTGGAAAAACTCATTCCTCAAGAAGAAGATGTAGACCCATTGATTGAAGAACTAAAGGAACAACAAAATGGATTATGGAAAATGTATTTTGATGGAGCTTGTTCAAAAGAAGGTTCAGGAGCTAGAGTCCTATTTATATCCCCATCAGGTACCACTTTCAAATATTCTTTCCTATTGACTTTTCAATGTACAAATAACACTGCTAAGTATGAAGCACTATCTTTAGGATTAAACATTGCCATAAAACATGGGATAAAATGTTTAAAAGTTTTTGGTGACTCTGAGCTTGTGGTAGCACAAGTTAGATCCAAATATGCTATCAAAAATGATAAATTGAAGTTATATAAACATGCTATTTGGGATTAGATTGAGTTATTTGATGCATTCAACATCTGTTGGGTAGAAAGGTCTAAAAACATAATCGAAGATTTCTTAGCTAATATTTCTTTAAAAGGAGATGATGTAACTTTCTCTAGAGTATCAATAGTGGAAGTAAAAAGTAGGCCAGTTATCCCAGATAATATTTATAACTGGTAGGTCTTTGAAGATGACCATGACATTTTAAAGTTTATTCAATGCCTTGACATGTATGAAGATGAACTCATAGACAATAACACTTTGGTTGAGGAAATTGATGCTAAATATATAATCTTGGGGAATGAAGTAATCTAGTTGAGTAAAAATCATATTCCTAAGGGTTTAACTAAACTAAAAGCATTATATAGTAGTCAGGATGATCACATGTTAAAGACTAGTAATGCTAAGGTAGAAGATTTAGAAGAAGTGAATTTGGGATCACATAACACACCTAAAATGATTTATATTGGAAAAGGATTAGTCCACAGATAAGATACAATCTGATAAAGTTATTAAGGAAACACAAGCATGTGTTTGCATGGTCTTATGATGACCTAAAAGCCTATAGAGAAGACCTTTTCCAACATGAGATCCCATTGAAATAGGATGTTAAACCATTTAGATAGAAGCAATGACCTATCAACCCATTGTTGGCTCCCACAATGTGGCAGGAATAGGTCAAGTTGAGTGATGCATAGATAATTCAGCCTATAAGACACTCAACTTGAGTATCAAACCTAGTCCCATTCAGAAAGAAAAATGGCAATATTAGGTTGTGTGTGGATTTTAGAAACTTAAATGTTGCATATCTAAAAGATAACTATTCCTTGCCCAATATGGAAGCAATGTTGCATAAAGTTAGTGGATGTGAATTATTGTCTATGATGGATGGCTTCTCTAGATATAACCATGTGTTGGTAAAAGAATCTAAACAATTCAAGACTACTTTCAAAACACCTTGGGGAACTTATGTGTATGTTAGAATGTCATTTGGTCTTAGAAATGTTGGTGCAACTTTCCAAAGGGCCATGGATGTTGCATTTAAGGAGTACATAGAATTATTTATGGTTGTCTACCAAGATGACATGACTACCTATTCCAAGAAAGCTGAAGATCATTGTTCTCATCTTGAAAAAAAATTTGACAAAGCTTTAGAGTATGGTGTGTCCCTAAACCCAAAGAAGTGCAACTTTGCAGTTAAAGAAGGCAATCTTTTAGGCCACATTGTATCTAAGGAAGGAAAAAGAATTGATCTAGAAATGGTGGAAGCCATCAAGAAGGTCACTGCACCAAAAAATCTTAAGGGTGTGTAGTCTTTTTTGGGAAAGATTAATTTTTTTAGAAGATTCATTGCCAACTTTGCTGAAATTGTCAAACCAATAGTTAAGCTGCTCAAGAAAGATGTTAAGTCCCAATGGTCTATTGAAACTCAACATGATTTTGAAAAAATTAAAGAGGTTGTCCAAGAGGCACCTATGTTGAAGTCTCTTGACTATAGCAAGGCTTTCTCACTGTTCTCTTTTGCATCATTTCACACTATTGTTGTTGTACTGTTACAAGAAGATGAAGAAAATTTTGAGCATCCGATTGCAATTTTTAGCAAATCCTTGTAGGCTACTGAATTAAATTATGAAATGATGGAAAAGTAGATGTATGCATTGGTAAAGGCTATAAAATCTTTTGAGCCTTATTTAGTTTGTGCTAAAGTTATTGCATATGTTCCACATGCTATAGTGAAAGATGTTCCTACATAGTCAGAGGTCACTAGTAAAAGATGTAAATGGATTACTAGGATGTCAGAATTCAACTTGGAAATCCATATCACCAAGCTAGTAAGAGGACTAGGCCTAGAAAATTTGATGAGTAAGGAGAACATGGATTTAGTCCAGGTTAACAATGAAGGGATATCAAACTTGACAATAACAAGTATCGAAATGCAACCATATTATGCTGATATTGTTTATTTCATTAAGAATGCCACATGTCCAAAGCATATGATTGACAATCAAAAGAGAGCCTTAAGATTACAAGCTCAGAAGTACACATTAATACAAGGAGATTTATACTAGATAAATAGAGATGGAATTTTGCTAGTTTTCCTTGACAAATATCAAGCAGAAAGGGTCTTGAATGAAATGCATGCTAGTGTATGTGGGGGACATTTTTCTGCAAGGACCATTGCCCATAATATTTTGAGATCTTTCTATTTCTGGCCCACATTATTCAAAGATTCATTCCAATTTATTAAGAGATGTAAAGCCTATCAAAAGTTTGCTTCTAAATTAAAGTATTCAGGAGCATTGTTGTTAAATCCAATAGTTGCAGAAGCACCATTTGCAATGTGGGGAATGGATTTCATAGGTGAGTTTTCTAAGAAATCAAGTGGTGGACACAGTTGGATACTTGTTGCAACTTATTATTTCACAAAATGGATAGAGGCTATCCCAACCAAGAAGGCAACAAGTAGAGTAGTGACTGATTTTTTGCTAGATAATATCTTGACCAGATTTGGTGTCCCTATGAAGTTGATCACTGACAATGCAATGTGCTTTAGATCAAATGAGTTCAAGGATTTCTTTAAAGAGAATGGAATAATACCATCTTACTCATCTCCCTAGCATCCTTAAGAAAATGGATAGGTTGAATCTAGTAACAAAAGCATTTTGACAATTCTAAAGAAAACATTAGAGAAAAATAAAAGAGCTCAGCATTCAAAGTTAAAACCTACTATGTGGGTAGACAAGATTACAGTAAAGAAAGCAATAGGTAAATATCCATTTGAGCTTGAGTATAGATTGTAGTCAAGGTTTCCTATCAATAATTTGATGCCTATATACAAATTCATCTAGGATAAAGAGCTGGATATTTCAAAACCAATACAAGATAGGATCATGTAGTTGAGTGAATTGGATGAAATGAGAAGAGATAGTCAAAAGAGAAATGTCAGGTTACAACAAAAAATGAAGTTCCTATTTGATAAGAGAGCCACTACCAGAAAATTCCAATCAGATGACCTAGTGCTTTAGTGGAATGTCAGAGTAGAGGATAAAGGAAAGCATAATAAGTTTGAATCACTATAGCTTGGTCCCTATATAATTCATCAAAGTTTTGGGAAGGATTCCTACTTGTTAAAAAATATGGATGGAGAAATTTTTGAGTTGCTAGTGCATGGGCAATTCTTAAAACCCTTTTCCAACTGACAATTCTGATTCTTAAGCACATGTAAATTTCTTGAAAATTATTGTATAGTGTTTTTCTTTTTAGTCATGTGTTTTCCTTTCCTACTTTAGGTCAGTTAGTTTTGGTATGCTTTCCCAGAGATCTATGGTTCTTGCTTAAACTTGTGTTTAAACATCCTCAGATAGAGCCACTATTGGTAGTTTTCCCAGTTTTAGGTTTTGATCTTTCAAAATTTTGATTGTTGATATCTCCCTAATTTTGTGATTTGATCTCTAAGGTTTTTCCAACCCCGAAACTTCCAAATTTGTTTAAAGATTGAAAAACCCTAGGTTTTAGGTTTAATTTCCTTTGAAAATCCCAAAACCCTAGGTTTTAGGTCTAATTTTCTTTGAAAATCCAAAAACCCTAAAAATCATTCACCTAAGTCTATTCGGTTGTTACTTTTTCAATCACTTAAATGACCTTTTTCTACATGTGTGCTTTATATTTCCAATTGGTCACTTAGTCTCTCAAACAAATTGGCATATTCCTTGTTATTTAATGATTACCTAGAAAACCCTTTGTCACCCAATCTCCCTAGGTTGAAGGAATATTCTTTCTCTTCAAATGACTTAGCAGTCTCCCTTAGTTGCTAGGTCTTTGAACGTCTATTATGAGAGTTAGCAACTACTATGATAAAATTTTGCAGAGTAACTATTGGTCGCTTTATCTCCAAATCAAAATGCCTTTAGTTGGGTGATCTCTAAAACAAATAAAAATTGATATATTATTCAGAGGTAATCAGATTAGTAGTAGGTCACTGAATCTCCTGAAGTAGTGTGGTGGTCTATTTTGTAGGTCATGAGGTCTCCAATTATTCAATGGTTAATTTCCTCTATCCTATGACTTGGTGATTTCAATTGTCGCGCATTCTCATCTTTCTGGTAGTTATGTCTCAAGCGGTCAATGATTCAGTGACATGTTTATCTCTAAGTCTCCCAATGAAGCGATTAAGTTATAAAAGGTATGGAAACTTAGAGAGGATCATTGGATGAATTTTTGATCAATGGTTGATATTTAATCTTGTTACTTGACCAAGGTTAGGTAATTCTTCTAGCGACTTGGAGAATATAAGTGTTTGTGCAATCTCCAGATTTAATCGTAGTTGAAAAAGATATCTAGTGACTTGGAGAGGTCTTCATTCGCATGGTCACCAGATGAATATGAGTTAAGAGGAAGGTTTTCAAATAGTTGTTCTCAGTCATCGATTTAGATTTGATCAAGTGGTGACCGTGTAATCTCACAATCAAACCATGGGTTAAATAATGGTCTAGCAACCTTGAGATTTTCTTGGTCGCTCAGTCTCTGGGTCAAGCTCAAGTTAAGAATTTTGTTCAATGATTATGAGATTTTCTTCAGTTAGGTGATCACTAGATAACCCAGAGTTAAGTGTTGACCGAAATCAAAAGATTGAAGAACATATGAGTTCTTGTTTGCGAGATTTTTGTGACGTGTCTGCTCATGATTGGTTGATTAAATATGAAAAATATAAATAGGAAGGTAGGCTTGACTATAGTCACGTAATCTCTAAATAGCTGAGTCAGAGGGTCTTGAGAAGATGTTTGAAAAGTCAACCGGCTTTAGCGACTAAGAGATATACTGTGTTCACTAATTCTCGTAATGGCTCTCTATCACCAGGTCTCGAGATAAATTCAAAGAGGAAATATTTTACTGTGACTAAAGTAATGACTATTGTCACCAGATCACAAAATGGAAAATGTAAAAAGTGTTGTAGTCACTTGGTCTCCAAATAAATCTAAAAGGGTTCAAAATATTCAGCGACTGTGATATTTGACTATAGTCACTAAATCTCAAGGAGAAGTTCATTTAGTGACTGTGGTTTCCTTAGTTGCTAGATCTCTCAAATTATAAGGGAGGTGCCAAATATTTTAGCAATTATGAGAATGTGTTGAAGTCACTAGGTTTCCAAAAGTTAAATTTTGATCACCTGTCATTTTTTATCTCTAAGGGATTCTTGCATTCAATTCTGCTAAATAAATATAGTTGTTCATCATTCATTTTAAATTACCAAGCATTCAAAAAAGCCTAAGCAATAGAATTTCTTAGAGCAATTACAAGGTTCAAGACATCCAAAATTTGCAGAGGTGTTCAAAATTATAGACAAAATGAGAAAACCATTAGTCAGTGGGGCCTCTATTGGGAAAGGAGGAAAGGAGAAAGTTAAGGAGACTTTTTTAGAAGAATTTCTAATTTTTCTACTAAGCTCATCACAGAACAAGAAGGTTAGTGATGAATGATTTGTGGATGAACTTTCTTATTGTAGAGATTCTAGGACACTGAAAGTCACTGGAATGTGCTTGTTCAAATACTTTTATAAGAATGTTGAGAGTCTGGTCCCTATCTCAAAGCCTTGGACGTCAGGATTAGGAAAATTGATAGTTCCTGAGGTCTTTCTAGATTTAGATGTCTTAATTGTACTATCCCATAGCTACAATCCTCTATCCAGAATGATTAGGAAAGCTGGTGGTTCTCCCCTGGTAACTCTTAATCAAAGTTCATTCATAAGGGCTTTCAGTATCTAGTTCCCTATGGCTATTGAAATTAATTTATAGGCCTTGGCCAATAGGTATACTAAGGAGGGTGTTGTGGTGGAAAAAGAAGTTCAAGCCCATGTTCCATGAGAAAATATAAATTATATTGTGCCAATTGTTGGGTCAGCAGCCCCATTTTTCTACAAGGATCTCAAATTTTACATAAATATATTGCATATGGATTATGCAAAGTTCTAGGGATAGATGGTGGTGAGAGGATCACCATGGACCTATTAATGATGGTTTTGGATTCTCATAGTCTTCATGTGGCAAGAGGATATGATTATATAGGTTTTATAAAAGAAAAAATGCATGAGGGTTTACAAGCTTTGAAGAACCACATGTCTGGTTCTAGTTCTACACTGAGGTTCATGCATTATTCTTTGTTGATGCATCTCATTTTATATTTCAATTATGAAATCATGAACATGGATAAACTTGAGCCATAGATGATGTATTAGGGGAAACCAAACCCAGTGCAATACTGGATAAGGGCTTGGAGTCCTTCTCCCACAAGGATTTATTTTTGTGTGTTTGAGAATTGGATGGTTTGGCCTATCATCCTTAGCTTAGGACTTGATCTTTCTAGTCTATTTACCAAATTTTTGCAGCTAGTGAGACCTCAAAAATTTGTTGATAAATGGAATAAGGGACATAATTGGGGAGATATATACTATGAAAAGGGGTATACTATGATCAGAGTATACAAATTCCCTTAGCCTCCTTACATACTACCATTCTTTGTTCCACCAAGGGTGGCATTCTTAGATTTCATCTGCTAGCTTATGCTGACTGAGAAGGAGCATCTAGCTTCACACAAGAAGGGAACCTTTACTCCTAGGCACTTTAGAGTGCATAGTATCATAATAGGAAATAATGCCTTTAGCAAGGTTGATGAGTGTCTAGGATAGTTTAGAATGCATGCTTCTTCACATGGATATGTGGATACAAAAGGATTCATGGTTGCTTCCAGGCAATATTACATGCCCAACATCCCATTCAATAAAAGGCATGAGGAGTATCCCAAGGAAGATATGTTAAGAAACATAATAGAAGAAGAAGAAGTGGTAAGGAGAGCTGACCAAATACATGAATTGTATACCATGGAGAAGTGAGTGAAACAAAAGGGATTAGCATTTAGTGGTTTCTTCCCTACATTCCTTTATCTTCAAAGGCTTGAATAAATGATGTCTCAATTCAATACTCTGACGAGAACATTTGAAGATCAAATTGATGAGACTGATAACAAACGGGATGTCCATTCTGAATCTATATGCGATGAGGATAGTGATGGTGGCTACTCTATGCATAGCATCCCTCCCTTGGAATAGATAATGGTTGAAAGGCATAAGGTTAGGGAAAATATTATTGACCTAATGGAGCTCCATAGCTCTCAAGATACAAGTGAGTCTCCTGCAAAAAAGAAAAAATTATTAGTTGGAGAATCTTCTCAGGTGAAGAAAAAATACAAAGTAAGAGCCCTCTTCCCTAGAAATGGTGTCCATGATCACCAATTAAGAAAGAAAATAAGGGAAGAGAAGAGGAAGTGAAAGCTTGAAATAAAAATGTTGAGTTTCCCTTGGCTCTGTGCTAAGATGAAAGAATGATTGAACAAGATGCATTCTTGAAGGATGATAATTTTGTAGTGTCAGAGGAATTCAAGAGTTTCTTAATTTGGCACAAACAATAATAGGTTGCATCCAGTGTTTGGATTACTGAAGAGGGTCAGGTCCCTAAGGAGGCAGTGAAAACATTGAGAGAGTATGATCCTGAGGATGAAAAATTTACCTGAGAAGAAGCTAGACAACTTGTAATGAATAGTAATATCCTACTTGTGCCTAGGTGGAATTTATATTCAGACTTTATTATTGATTAGATTAAAAGGTAGGAAGATATAAATTTGTCTTCAGAAACCCAAGTAGGGGATATCATCAGAGGATCTAGGTACAACCCAAGAAATCAAGCATTGGCTCTATGGAGTCTATATCCTAAGGACAAGAAGCCTTCAATCCTGAATGTCAAAGAGAAAATGGATGGTGACAAGATTTTATGGTCAATCCATAATATAGGGGACCTTGAGATCTCTCAATTGCTAACCCAATTTTCTAGACTTAATGAGCATAAAACAAAACAATTGTCTGAGAGATATGGTTCCTAGCTAGAGGACTATAGTGCACTATTGAAGCATAGAGATATCTAGATAATGAAAGAGAGGGCATTGGAAAAGTCTATGGAAGACTTATAGAAACAACTATTAAACACTCTTATAGCTACCCCTGCACCACCCCAACAACCTGAATTAATAGAGAACAAAGGTATGAGTGAAGAGGAAGTTGTTGTGGAAATTAAAAAGATAAATGAGGAAAAGAATGAGGCTATTCTACAGGCCTTATTAAAGATCTTGAAGCATAGAATTGACATTTTGAAAGATAAATTTTACTTGGTCTTCAATGCTTATAGTAAGTTGCCTGAGTTGTAGGTAGAAGTAAATGGTTATGTCACAATTTGAATAGTTATTATACAACTTGGTCTATCAAGGCACCACTCTTTGAAAGATTGGCTATCATTCAATCTTTAAGAATAGATATTCTTGAGGTTGTTCTACAAGTAGGAGAAGAAATAAATAGAGTTAAGGCCATATTGCCACTCTTTAAAGGAAAGGAAAATCAAATTGAGGCTAAGATAGCCATGCTCAACTCTGATTCCAACAAATTTATCCCTCCAATTAAAGATACATATGGAGCCATAAAGAGCCTTGATCAATGGAGATTAGATGTTGATCTCATATTGCCTAGAAAGGAGGCATTTTTAGATGAAAGTAATGAGGTGGATGTGGAAAGATTCAATAAAACTCTAGATGAAGCCATGAAGGCAGAGGTGGAGCTCACCAAATTTTTAACAGATGTCAAAGAAATAATAGATACTATATGGGAGAGGTAGAAGGCACAAATACAACACACCCATGATTATAAATGGCTGATAGAGGAAGAGGTCATTGTGTGGGATGAACTCACAAACCCCAAAAAGATAAAATCTACTACAGTTGACTTTGATATTTTGGATGATGAGTAAAAGTGGACACCTAGAGTACCTGACACCTGACCTTAGAGCATAGGGATGATAAGCTATCAGAAAGAATGGTGTAAGTTAGTCAGAATGGAGGTCACCATATCTTGCAGTAACTCAAGAAGCTATCATGAATATCTACAGAAAAAGGTGTCAGTGATCAACAAGCCAAGATTGCCTACTAGTCCAAAATATTTTTGTCTTTCTACTGCCTTAAGGGATTATTGTATTTTTTCTTTTATGCTTGTTAGGGTTAGGGCACCAACCATCAAAATCTTGTTGCATTCTCATTGATAAGAGAATTCCAAGATGGTTGAGTGATATATATATATATATATATATATATATATATATATATATATATATATATATATATATATATATATATATATATATATATATATATATATATATATATATATATATATATATATATATATATATATATATATATATATATATATATATATATATATATATATATATATATATATATATATATATATATATATATATATATATATATATAGGTAATATCCTTATTTTGTAAGGAGTTAGAAGGTAGATAGAAGAAATATTGAATATAATTGCTATAGAGAAGACTTTAAATTTTTTGTGTCTAAGCTTTTGAGCATGGGTCTTTTCATGTAATTTACAAGTTCATTTCAATACAAATACACTACAATTTTATCTCTTATTATTTTTGTCTCTTTACTTTTATGTTTTCTCTTGTATGTTTTATCTGTGAGGCATTTAAAATGTATTGATTGTTAAGCAATTTCTTCAATTGATTGTGAGTTTCTCTCAAGGAGAGAACTAAAATCCTTATTATCAATTGTAGAGAGAAAACTTATATGTAAATATTTTGATGATAATAATATTAGATTGATAGAATAGGTTGTCAGGCATTCTATTCAGATTGCGGATGGTGTGTAAGGCATGCTGTTGTATTTCTCTTTTGAAGTAACTTTGTAGATCTACATTTAAAATATTTTGCCCATTGGATTAGGCATTGGTTTGAAGTTTGTTTCTCCATAACATTATCTTTTCATGACCTTTAAAGATACTAAATTTCACTCCATTACCAGTATTTGTTTTTAAGAATTGTTTGCATATTTTGAAAAGAACTGTATCCAGGTGGTATTAGTTTATATTTATTGATTCCTTAAAGAAATAATCAAGAGGTTACCCTTCCTTGAGTTTGACTCAAAAAAATGATGAATATCCTTATACCATTATTTAGTGCTATTACAGTTATAATTTCCATTATAGTAATCTGTATTAGGATAAGCTAGGTTGTCTGTAGAGTAATAATGTCTTATTAAATTAATTTGAAGAAATAATAGCATAACAGTGAAGAAATAATCCACTATCTAAAAGTTTACTTGAAATATAGTAAATCAATTGAGTATGCAATACCCACCTGAGTCTTGTGGAGCTCAAAGCAGAAGGATGATCCTATCCAATCCTCATTAATTAGACTATTTCTTGCAAACTTGGAGCCCTGTGAACTAAGAAATAAGCCCAATTATTACCAAGTTTTATCCCACAAGAAAAATCTCTAACAAGTTGGTTGAAGAATATGAGCATGACATAAGTTTCTTAGTAGACACCAACCACACACTAATAAAATTTGTTGAACCGAGAACAAAATAGATAGCACTAATGGGCTAAGAGATTGATATTGATTAGGCATGTAGTTCAATTCAAGCTTTACTAGAAGATCCCAAGGATACACAAGATACTAGGTTTGGAACCTATGAAGTGGCCAAACAGAGAATAAAAATGGATCTTGTAATTGGCAAAGTAACAAAGAAATCTAGGAAAATGATGGATAAACTAGTGAAACAATTTGGAGATGATGTAGATGATGTTGATACATCTAAGGATATTCTAGTTGAGGTAGAAATTGAGGAACATTTACTCCTAGCTAACACTTCATATGATGAAGAGGCAACCGAGTCAGAAAAATATATTAAGTCAACACCGGTTAAGACCACTACAAAGAGGAAGCAAACAAAAGTACAAACAAGGGATAGAACATGATCTACCACTACTACTTCTCCACCTTTAAAGAAAGGAGTCATAAAATTAACAAGGTTGACTCCTACAAAGACTTACTAAAAGAAGAAGGAAGGTGCACAAGCCATCTCTGAGGCACCAAAGAAAAGGAAAAATGTTACAAGGGAAAAATATGACATTAATGATGAAGAAGAGGAAGATCATGATGAATTCAAGGTAGTTGTGAATAAAATTGAATTTGTTGATGAGTTAGTCGAAACAATAATAGACACGGGACACCTTAGTAACCCACAATTAAGTGGGTTTGTATATATGTCATATGGGGATCAAAATAAGATAGAAGAGGCCATCATCCAGATGATGATAAAGTTAAAAAAGCTACCAGTTGAATTTACAAGATATGTACCTAAGAGTCTGTATAAGAAAATATCTGCAAGATGGACATATGCCTTGAGTACTGAGGAGAAGATGAGGGAATGCTCTTTGATATTGGCAATGCCCACATTATCAGTTCCCAAGATAGAAGACTTGATGAAGCAATATTTGAAAAGATTTTTGGTGAAGAGTCAAGAATTGAACATTTTGGCTGTAAAACTTGTGGAGGTAGATGAAAATAGTTAACTATTATGGACTTCAATCCTCCAAGCCCAAGTAGAAAAAGATAAGATATAAGTGGTGGTGATACCTAAGAAGAAGAGAAAAAAAAAGGTAAAGGTATACACTCGGATGATGTTGATCTAGCTACCAAGTAACCAATTGATTTATTTGAAACCAAGGTACCTGACACCACCATAGCTCTAGATTTTTATCTAGAAGGTTATCAAGAAGTATATGAGGATCCTCCCGAGTAGTTTATAATAATAGGGAATAATGATGTTCTAATTGAACACATTAAAAATTGAGATCTTGATGATGTTGAAGATGATGAACATATTACTATTTCTACAAAACAAACTAAAGAGAATGCACCTAATGAGGCAAAAACTAGTGTAATATTGGGTGACCTACTGATCTTAGTACAAGAAGTTTAGATAATCTCACAGAAGGAACTTGAAGGCTCAATCCCTGAGCAATAGAAAGACACCACAAGGGAGCAAGGAACAAGTGAATGGGGCACAACAAAGATAAATTCACCAAAGGAAATAGAGGCATTGACACAAGAATCGAAAGACCCCAAGATGATAGAGACAACAACAAATACAAACACCACAATAGAAGCCCCTGGACAATTAACTAAGACACCAATTATAGAGCAGTAGAAAGAAGAAAGTATGTCAACCGAGCCTAAACAAAAAAAGATAGAGACTAAAGCTCTATTTCCATTTCTCAAATCCTCAGCAGAGGAGAAGAAGAAGAAAATAAGCATGGAAAAGGAGCCAAGAACATTGGACCCCAAGGAACTTAGAAAATATGGGGAATTATGCATGAGGAAGGCTACACAAGAGAAACTAATGAAGGAAAGAAAAAGCAAATAGACTCTCAAGGAAGTTAGAGACATCCTTCAACAAGTTGTTCTTGAGCTCACAATGAATGAGGATTATCCCATTCTTGATCAACTTGCATCTCTAACTAGTCACATCAATGCCCCTAATATTGATGTATAAAAGAGAATTGAAGAAAGGGCCGAACAAAAAATACAGATAAAGGTAGTAGAGAAAATCAGTCAAGAAGTGGCTATCAATAAAGTGAAGTTATCTAAGGTAATAACTGAACTTGAATCTATTACTCGTAGAATTGTACAAATTTTGTTTAAATTATGCTCTATAGACCAATTCACTGTCGAGGTCAATGAAAAGTGATGAACTACAACTAATTTGAATAAATTGTATGACTTGAAGATCAGTGATTTGAGATCACTGAGTTGCTGATTAGATATGTAAGATGATTAAATTAGTAATATGTTGTCATTCATGTCAACTAGTTTTTAAAATATTTATCTTGTAAGTTACTATACCCATACATCTATAGAAAGAAGAAGAAAAGAGATGAAGAGAATATATATCTACATGAGGAAGATGGATATGACAGATGAGGATAAGGAATACATTGGGTAAATTATGAATGAGCCTATGACCTTATGTTATTGACTTCATTATGTTGCATTCATCTATGATGAAGGATAGAGACAAATGCACAAAGCAGTGTGGTCAGTTAAAGAAGCATTTCAGTATACACTGACGCAGTGTAGTGTACACTGAGAATAGTATAAATTGAGCTTGTGTTCACTGACACATTTATTTGTTAATCAAGCAGGAGAAAAGAAATAAATGACTAGTTTAGCCAACAAAAATTGATGAGCTATAAAGTTTTATGATTATGAGGATGAAGATAATGTTTTTTATGAAGATCAATGGCTAACATAATTTGAAGAAGATCTAAGGGATTGAAATAAAATGTGTTACTGACACATCAGTCGAGGAAGGTTTAAAAGGAAAAATTTGATGGATGAAAAAAAATGATTTACTTGTATATTTAAGAGACTAGGGTTTCATTATGAAACTTATGCCGAAAGAAGGAGACTACATATATATTGCGTGAACAAGCTTCATGCATGCTTGATAAAATTGGTTAAGGAGAACCAAACTACAGAGATTACCGAGCGTCAGAAAGCTATTACCAAGTGACAGTAAGTTACTGAATATTGATTGAAATAGAATTGATATATTGATCAGAGGATTTGAATGAGCTTAACATAGATCTAATAATCTACAATTGAAGTTGGGTTGTAATCAAATCACCTACTATTACATTTTAACCATTGTAAAGAGATAAATCTCTTAACATAGTGCACTAGAAAGTATTGTAATGTCATTCATAGAGTGTACATTTGTTATCATGTCAACCCCATAGTGAATGTTGGTTGGATGATAATGGTTGGTCTAAAATCCTCTAACAAGGTCACACCTCATAGTGTGTTTGTAACCTTTAACAGGGTTGGGTCTTCAATGGCCTCACTTTAGAAGAGTGAACAATTTTTGGGTTGCCAGTCCCTGGTGGTTTTTCCCTTTCCAGGGTTTCCACATTAAATATCTTGTGTTATGTGTTGACTGTGATGATTGTTTGTTGTCATACTTTACATGTTTCATATTGGATTTGATTGGTAATTACTATATGTTATTAACTGGTAATCAGTAAAAGCACGAGCAGAATACTACTTTATGTTACCAAGCTGTAGAAGTTTTAGTAAATTGTTTTTGGATATACATTTTTTTATTAGGACTGTGGATAACTAATTCACCCCCCTCTCAGTTATTCTAACAATTGGTATCAGAACGTTGGTTTCTTGGAACAAAGTTTTAAGGACTTCAGCACAAAGATCTCAAAATTTATAAGAGGGAAGTGCCAAAGCTAAACAATGATAACTTCACAATATGGCAAAGCCAAATGAAGCTGCATGTATCTAGAATTGGGAATTCTTCCCTCACACTAATGGAGAATGGATACCTTACACTGCTCACTGGTCCCTTGACCCTTGATCAACTAAGAGATAGGCATGAGCATAATGTTACTATGATGGAGATTTTTGTTGCTTGTATAGATGTTGAATTTGAAGATATCAAGGATTATTCTACTACTAAGAAGATGTGGGATAAATTTTCTCAAGTTTATAGTGGTGATGCAAATTTCAAAAGAGCCAGAGCTGAAAGCTTAAGGGGAAGATTCGATGATATGAAAATGAAGGAAGGATAAAATAGTGTGTAGTACACAAACAAACTAAAAGAGTTAGTTCATGCTATCAGAGGATCTAATGGTGTTATTGACAAAGAGATAGTGGTAAGAAAAGTTCGCAGAACCTTATTACTACTTTATGCAATCAAAATATCTGTAATTCATGAAACTAGGTCTACATCTAGTAACAACCTTACTCTTGATAATCTAATTGGTAATCTTAAAACCTTTGAATTGAACAACTTTGATAATAGTGTTGTACCATCTTTTGAATCTTCTTTTATGTCTTCTCTGAAGACTATTAAGTCTAGTAGCAAAAATAAGAATGATGATAGTGATAGCAATGCTGATGATGAGCTTGATGAACTTGAATCTCTTATGGCCATAAGGTTACCTAAAGGTAAAGTAGGATATAGAGGTAAATTACCTTTAGCATGTTTTAACTATAAAGAGGTTGATCATAATGCTACTAGATGTCCACACAGGAAAGATGATGATAGAAACAAAGACTGATCTGGTGAAGGAAGCTATGGGAGAAGATGCAATAGAAGTTATCGGCACTACAACAAAGACAACTAAGATAATAATGATAAAGACAAGGTGTGCTACATTGCAGAAGAAGATGTCACCGATACTGAAACTAATGAATATGTGGAGGTAGTATTTGTTGCAATGAAGGATGACTTGGAGGAAGATGAAAGGTATGTAGAGACAACACTTGTCTCTAAGGTTAATAAAAATGATACATGGATCATAGATAGTGGTTGTACACATCACATGACTGGTGATGAAGAAAAATTTGATCATCTTAAAGGAAAAAAATGGAGGATCTATGAGAATGGGTAATTATGCACCTTGTATGGTTAGAGGAAAAGGATCCTTGATGATAAATGATAAAATTAGATGTGAAAATACTTATTCGGTAAAAGGACTAAAGCATAGTTTGTAAGTGTGGCACAACTAAACAATTCAGGCCACCGATTTTCTTTTGAGAGAAAGAAAGTGAAGATATTTGATGATGGGGGAAGACTTGTCAGAATTGGAACACAATCGAGAGGTAATTTCTTTTATCTTGATAATGATCATTCTTCTTGTTTAATGATGAAAGATGAATATGCATGGTTGTGGCATAAAAGGTTTTGTCATGTGAATTTTGATAACATGATTAAGATTAGTAAAAAATAAAAAGGTTAGAGGTCTGCCTAACTTATCAAAGCTTGATCATGTTATGTGTCATGAATGTCAGAAAGGAAAAATGACAAAATCTAGTTTCAAAAGAAAAGATTATTCAAAAAAGAAATTACTTGATTTAGTGCATACCGACCTATGTGGTCCTATGAGAACTCAAAGTTACTATGGAGATATATATTTCATTCTTTTTGTTGATGATTACACTAGATTAATGACAGTCATGTTCTTGAAAGAAAAATTAGAGGCATTTAAGATGTTCAAATGGTATAAAGAAAAAGTTGAGAAAGAGATTGGTAAAGAATTGAAATGTTTGAGATCTGACAGAGGTGGTGAATTTATTTAGGATGAATTTACTAGCTTTTGTAATGAGCATGGTATTAAAAGATAGGTCTTTGCACTGAGGACACCTCAACAAAATGGAATAGCTGAAAGGAAAAATAGGTCAATTGTTGACTATGCAAGGACACTGATGTTATAGAAGAATGTTGGTCAGACATATTGGAGAGAAGTAGTTAGCACATCTGTTTATGTTCTAAACCGAGTATAACTAAAGGACACTAATAAGACACCCTATGAGTTATGGTTTGGCCACAAACCCACTATAAGTTATTTCAAAAAATTTGGTAGTAAATGCTTTATTCTGAAAGATGAAAGAAATGGGAGGTTTGAATCAAAAGGTGATGAAGGGATATTTCTAGGATATTCCACTAAAAGTGAAGCATACAAGTATCTTAAAAAAGTAACTAATAAAATGATTGAAAGTGCTAATGTTTGGGTTGATGATTTTGATGATAAGAATGTAGAGGAAATAAAAAAAGAACTGAAAGACTACGGTAGATTCACTTACATTGAACAACAAGAGTACCTACCAATGCCATAGACAGTGACAACTAATCGATAGGAAAACAATACCGATAGACAGGAAAATGATACTGACGAGCAAGAAGCACCTACTGAGAAAGAAAATGAACCTTTTGAGGATGAACAAGAAATAAGATATCAAATATTGGAAAGATTTGTTAGAATACATTATCCTCAGACACAAATCATTGGAGACAAACAAGCTGGCATGAATACAAGAAGTAAAGCAAGACAAGGTACATGTCTAGTTTGTGAATATGAATCAAAGAATGTAAAATTTGCATTAGAAAATGATGAATGGGTTAATGCAATGAAAGAGGATATAGAATAGATAGAGAAGAAAAAAACCTAGAGTTTAGTACCCAGACCTAAGGATAAGAATGTTATCGGTACTAAGTGGATATTGAGAAACAAGCTTAATGAGAATGGAGAGGTAATAAGGAACAAAGCTAGATTAGTATGCAAGGAATATGAATAGGAGGAAGGAATAGATTATGGTGAGAATTTTTCACCTATTGCTATATTAGAAGGAGTTAGAATGTTATTTGCATACGCTGCACACAAAAAGTTCAAATTTTACCAAATAGATGTTAAATCTGCCTTTTTCAAAGGAATACTTGAAGAAGAAGTCTACATAGAACAACTTGACGGGTTCATTGATCTAGAAAAAAAAGATATGGTATGTAGACTACATAAAGCTTTAAATGGTTTAAAGAAAGGTCTGAGAGGCTGGTATGAGAGGCTGCATAACTATTTGCTGAGTATTGGGTTTGTTAGAACTAGTGAGAACAGTAATCTATACATGAAAGGAAATTCTGATGATACTATCTTTATTGCTAAGATATTTGTGGATGACATAATATTTGGAGGACAAGATCACATATGTAAGTCATTTTTTGATGAAATGAGAAGTGAATTTGAAAAGTCTATGTTTGGAGAGATTAAGTTCTTTCTAGGCTTACAAGTGATTCAACAAAATGATGGTTTATTCATCACACAATCTAAATATATAAAGGAAGTATTGAAGACATTTGGCATGGAAGATGCTAAACCTATGGGTACACCAATGGCTACTAGATGTAAACTGACTAAATAATATGAAACTACTGAGGCAAACCAGACACTGTACCGATCCATGATTGGTAAGTTAATGTATGTAGTTCATAGTAGACCTGATATAGCACATGATGTTGGAATAGGTGCTAGATTTTCTACAAACCCTAGAGAGTCACACATGGTTTCTACAAAGAGAATCTTAAGATACTTAAAGAAAACTAAAGATTATGGACTATGGTATCCTAAGAAAGGAAAGATTGAACTTAAGGTATACACCGATGCTGATTGCGCTGGAAATGTGGATGATAGAAAAAGTACCACCAGAGGAGCATTCTTCTTTGGTGAAAGACTTGTTACATGGACAAGTAAGAAACAATCTTGCATTTCCGAGTCTATAGATGAAGAAAATTATATTGCTACTTCTACTAGCTATTCAAATATTGCTTATATCAAGAAAGTGTTGGAAGGTATGAATGAGATAATCACTAAGCTGGTGATTATATATTGTGACAACACTAGTGCAATTAATATTTCAAAGAATCTAGTGATCTAATCTAAAAAAAAGCACATATCTATTAAGTATCACTACTTAAGGGAACAAGTACAGGAGTAGAAAGTGAAGCTAGAATTTGTTACATCAAAAGAACAACTTGCTGATATTTTCACAAAGCCTCTACCGAATGATACATATGAATTCTTGAGGTCTAGACTTGTGGTCTATCCTCTATCTACCAGTAACTAAGGTGATATGAAGGTTGCATCAACCTAATCTTATCAGAAGATCATACATGCTGAAGCAACAAAGTTCACACTTTGGATTTTTGTCTAAATTTATGAAAGGTTGAAAAATTGGAACAGATTTGCACCTCAGTATACTGAGATATAGAGAATGCACTGGACAATAGAGAGTTACATGGTTACTACAGAGTTTCATATTTTTATTTCTCTTTGGAATTGATTTCGAAGGGAGAGAGATCTCAATATGAAGCCAAAGACAAAGGGAGAGAGATACATAAAAGGGAGAGCATTGAAGATCAGTTACTAAGAATAGAAGAAAACATGTGAGCTGAAAAGATCATATCTGCAGAAGTTAGTCTGCACTTGCAAATGCTTTTATGTGATGTAGTGATTAAACATATTAAGCTAGGGAGAGCTTGTACCAAGTTACAACATTTTTTTATAGAGTTGTAGAATACATGTTTGGTATGTGTATGGCACATTTCATATTGCTTGTGTTGCCATCAATGCCAAAGGGAGAGATTGATGAACTACACCTGATTTGAATAAATTGTATGACTTGAAGATCTATTATTTGAGATCATTGAGTTACTAATTAGATATGTAAGATGATTAAATTAGTAATATGTTGTCATTGATGTCAACTAGTTTTCACAATACTTATCTTGTAAGTTACTATACCCATACATCTGTAGAAAGAAGAAGAAAAGAGATGAAGAATAGATATATCTACATGAGGAAGATGGATATGATATATGAGGATAAAGAATACATTGGGTAGCTTATGAATGAGTCTATGAACTTATGTTATTGACATGATTATGTTGCATTTATCTATGATGAAGGATAGAGAAAAATGCACAAAGCAGTGTGGTCAATTAAAGAATCATTTCAGTATACACCAATGTAGTGTAGTGTATACCTGTAGACACCGAAAAATCCTTCGGAAAATAAATTATTTTTGTTTTCTGAAAATCCTTGATGACATCATCATTTATTAATTAATTAATTTATTTTTTATGGCATTAAATCCCTCTCTCTTAATTAAAAATCTTTAATTAAGGAATCTAGCCTAAAAATGTCATTTGGACATTATCCCTAATTTATTAATTATTTAATTAATAAATTGACCAAAAAACTTCAAAAAAATAAATAAATTTATTTTTTTTCCCAAACTTGGCCAATTTCCTCTAGACCACTAACCTCTTCCAAAATCTTCTAATCCCTTCTTAAATTCGATTAAGAGGCTAATCCCATCTTTTCTAACCCTAATCCCAAGGTTAAATATTTAATTAAGGTTAAATATTTAATGTTCATATTTATTGAAAATATTTTAATAAATATTCCTAAAACTTAAGCTTTTGGAATGAATAACTTTTATTCCATGAAACTAAGGAGAAATCTAGACTCTTCTAGAATCTTCTCAAATCCACCCTCTTCACCCATCCTAATCCTTTTCTTTGTCCTAATCTAATCCTAATCCTACCCTTAAACCTTTGTGCAATCCTAACCAAGCTTAAGACTTTCCTAAACCAAAGCAAAGTCTTTCCTTCCAAATATATCAACCACAAAGCATTTATTGCTTCCCCAAAGTCTTCAAAGCCTCTTAAAGCCCATTCATTGCTCTTACAAGCATTTATTTGGAGAGTTATGAGCTTGGAGCCCCCTTTGTTGACTCCTCTTTGCCCTTCCCTTCATCCACTCACCTTGTGACATGTGTCACCTCCTGATTGGCTGAGAACTAGCACAATCCATGTGCTTCCCTTTGAGTGAATCTTGGCCTCTCTTAAGGATTTCAATCCTGGCCATTCATTCCTCCTACCCCAAGCCTTAGAAATCCTATAAATACCCTCACTTCCTAAGGCAAATCATCTCTCAACTTTCAAACTCAATAGCAAAGTTATAATGCCATTTTCATTTTAGCATAAGCATAAGTTCATCATTTTAGATCATTTTCAAGCTTAAATCACATCGAAGTTAGCTTAAATGGATTAACATAGATTCATTTCTTGTTTTAATCTTAGTTCTTTCATTTAGCTTTGCATATTTGTGTGTTCTTGAGGCCTTTGAGGCAAAATAGGTTCCTCATACCTATTTTGTGTCATTTTGGGTCTTCATCAACCTCAAATCATCCTATTTTGCATGCTCCAAGTGCTTGAGTTTTCACACCCACATCCCTCTATATCTAAGCATATCAAACGGTGCATGGGCGCATCCGTTTTAGGCTTAAACTGAGGTGGCTTTGATTTTAGTTTGTTTACCTTTAAATTTGATTTGATTATATGCTATGACATTTGTTTGTCTTTGGCTTTCAAAACAGGTTTAGGTGCACTCTCAAATCCTAGTCTACATTCTGGCACGCCCGGTGGGACACAAACCACAATCATTTTGATGAAATTATGCTTTATATGCTTGTATTTTGTAGGAAGTAAAGAAATGTCGCCTTCATGAAGAGAAATGACGCCTACAGCAATTAAATGTCACCTTCAAACAAAGAAATGTCACCTTCAACAAAAGAAATGTCGCCTACAAGGAATCCAGTCACGCCTTCATTAAATTAAATCACGCCTTTGAAGAAAGAAATGACGCCTGTGAACTCTTTTTTCACGCTTGCATAACTGAGATTTTCCTATTGTCGGCAACTTTTGTTACGTTCCAGAATTCTCTTCTGTCGCCTTCTTTTAATTAAATCACGCCTGTAACAAAAGAAATCACGCCTCTAGTTTTTTATCTGTCACCTTTTGTGGTACAGAATGTCGCCTGTAGGAATTAAATGTCGCCTCTGCACTTTCCAGCGTCGCCTATAAGCTGGACAGTGTCACTTTTGCTTTTTGTCTTGAGTTGCTTAGGACTGGTTTTTTCATTTCTTTTATTACAGCAAAGGTCAAACTCAATCTTGAATGAAACTTAAGGAAATGAACTTAGGTCCTAGAGTGTCATTGTCAATTTGAAAAGCAAACCAAATCTTGAATGCACTAAAGGAACAAACAACTCTATTCCCTCATCTGTTTCAGATTTCAAAGCAAGCAAACAAATTCAATCTTGAGTGATCTAAAGGACAAAACAAATCTTTTTCAAAGTTCTTAAAACAACTCGCTAATCAAATCTTGAATGCACAAAAGGAAAGAACTTGCAAACGTTCAATTTATTTACATTTTGGAGAAAGGAACAAATCAAAATCTAAACACGTGTGTCTTCATTTTTCAAAGTTCAAACAAACTTAATCAAATTTGGGAAAATGAACAAAATCTGCTTGATGTGCATGTAGGAGTTTTTTTTAATTCTTGCATAATCCTTGTTAGAGTAAGCAACGTGGAACATTTGAACTTGGACAAGTTCACCTGTTCTACTTTTAGCGAGGCCTGTCCAAGGAGAAGCGCTTCCTCCTCAGAGAATGACCTCAAACCGGTATCCCCCCCGGCCGGTATACAAATAAGTGAATACCAAAAGAATCACTTACATCTCCTAATCATTGGGCGTTCGTGCCAAACACGTGTCTGGGGATGGTAAACATTCCTCTCCCCCAGCATAATTGGCAAGGCTCTTAAGTGAGTCACGGATGATCAGCATAACCGGGTATGGAGACACCACGGAATCATTAGCAACCTGATAAAATAGAGGCTACCCTATCTACATCTGAAAGTATCAAAATCCTTGTGCAAGGACCGATTCCAAGGGGTTTACCGGGTCGCCTCAAGATTACTCACCATTTGTATTCCCTTCTGGGGGATACCAAGTTGTGGGCAAGCGATTTTGATACTCACCTTCCTTAGGTAGATCTGTTTGAAGTGCTTGATAGTCAAAGACCTGTGAAAACATTTGTCAAACATACACTTTCAAAGCATTTATCAGAGTCTTTTATCTTGTTTGTATCTCACAAAGTTGCTTTGTCCTTTGTGAAGATTGCTTTTATCAAAACCTTTGCCAATGGAAAAACATCAAGCAGATCTATAACTTGGTACGAAGGACAATCAGAGCAGCCATCCCAAAACTTGGTCATCTCCCATCCCTTTGTCTGTCTTCTTCTAGAAAACCGTCTTCTTCCGTCAGTCATCCCAATCTGAGTCTTAGTCTTCCAAACCATCTTCGTCCTTCCTCCTTATCCAAACTCATCTGCAAGTCAGCATGTCTCAAATCTATAATGAATTTGGTTATGATATCTCTCCTCTCCCTCCAATCGATCCTAATGATGATGAAGGTCTTGTAGACCATGATGCCTATTTCAGCTAGTTTGCTCCAAGCAACCCCCATCGTTCCATCATTCCTCCAATCCAGCCAACCATGCCTTCGCGCTTATCTCCTAGCACTCCCTTTCATGTCCTCGGCAAGGCTAGCACTCCCTTTCATGTCCTCGGCAAGGCTAGCACTCCTTTTCATGTCCTTGGCAAAGCAACCCCAGTATCTTATCCATCCCCAACTTATCCTTGTCTTCAACCTACACCTCTTCCATATGCTCCTTTCAGGCCTCCACTTTCTGCTATGGTCATTTCTCCATCGCCATCATCCCTTAGAAACACTTCACGCTACTTCCCCTATCTAAGGCCTCCATCTGTCCATCCTCCAAAAAATTCTGAAATCCAAGATTCTAGTCCTCCCATCCTTTTCACCAAACCTCTATCCTTTCCCAAACCACCATCTTCTGCTCCAAACCCCAATCCTCCATCCTGTCTCAAACCACCATCTTCTTCTCCAAACCCCAATCCTCCATCCTGTCTCAAACCACCATCTTCTACTCCAAACCTCAATCCTCCATCCTGTTCCAAACCACCATCCTCTCTTCCAAACCACATTACGGAAAATCTTTCCCCACCAGCAGAGTTCATCCCTCAACCCACTCTGAAACCTGTACCTCAAGCCATTAGCCCTGCCTCTTCAGCACCATCATCCCCTCAAGCAAAATCCAAAGCTCCCTTTTCAAAATCATCTTTTTCATGGGTGTTCCCTTCTTTCTCTCCTCCTTCGCAAACATCTACCTAAGCACAAACCCCACTTTCATGCGAAGACCATCCAAGCTCCCCATCTCCTCCACCTTCCAAACCTTCTTCACCACAAAAGTCTCCAAGGAAACCAATAACAGAACCCAAGGAAGAGCCAATAGAAAAACCCACGCCTGAAATTGAAAAGCCAAGCAATCCTTCATGTGAAGCCATCATTGATGAGGCCCATCCAGCGCTCCCATCTATTATCTATCTTCCATACATCCCAACTGTTGATCCTCTTCCGTTTCCTATCATCATTGAGTTCCTTTCATCTGAAGTATCTATCCAATCCCCAGAATCATCTCCTCCTAGCATTATCCAAAGCATACCTAATGAGCTTCCTGAGTTCATCCCTCTTCCTACCATTGGAGCTGAAAGATCTTCCATCCTTTTATCCATACCATCTGAAGAGTTCTTCCTTCTTCCAGAAACCCCAGCAGCAGAGTCTCCAATCCTTCTATCCACTCCCTTTGAAGAGTCCATCCATATATCCCCTAATCCTCTATCTGAACAAATCCCATCATGTCAAGATCTGGACCAAAAGCATGTTGAAATATCTATAGAAGAACATCAAGATCCAACCCCTTTACTTCCCCCATCACATGTTCTATTGCCTCCATCACCTTCAATCCAAAATCCTACAATCCCAATTCCTCCAATCCAAGATCCTATCATCCCAGTTTCTCCAACTAAAGATCCAATACCATCCCCCAATCCTAGTCAAAATCCCAACATCCTATCCTCTCCTCTTGAGGATCCACCAGTCCAAACTAAAAAGCTGCCATCACTCTATCCACTTGGAAAACTAACATTTGTCAAAGGTAAACCACTTGAAAAAGAAGAAATCAGCTTCCTTTCTTCCATCAGAGAACCAGAAAATGGCTGTTTGTCATTCACCCCAAGTCAGAAATATCCTTGTCTGGATAAAATGTTGAAAAGATGGAACTATCAAGGAAAAGGCCTTGGCACTCACGAACAGGGAAATATACAGCCCATTCAAGGCAAGAAACATCCGAAAGGCTGTGGAATCGGTTGCACACCAGATGAGGGCACTTCTTCCACATCAGCAAAGGGCGCTTCCTCTAGAAACGTTGGTACAGCTAAAGAAAAATTTAAACATCCTTACAAAACCAACAAAACATCTTCCAAGAACCACAACGTAATTCCTCCCCCTCCATCGTTACAACCGAGGACAACCTATCATATTCCTCCTTCATCCTCCCCATCCATTTTGGGTCCCTATGTCCCAAAGTCTTTCAGCACATCTCCGTTACCCAGCAAATCCATTTTGAGACCTTATATCCCAAAATATCATCCTCCATCTTATCCTACTCAGCCTTTCATCCAACATCCAAGCATCCCTAGTCAAGATCAACAATGGCACATGTCCACATATCCTATCTACCAATCTCCTTCCATCTCTCCATCCAAATTTCCTCCATCCCAAACAACTCCTCATATTCCTCCCAATGCTCCTCGCAACTTGGATGCCATATCGTGCATGAATAAAGGGAAAAATCCACAAAAATCCTAGGATTGTTATGTCCAGTCTAATCGACATGCACAATCAAAGCAAAATCCGATCAAGCAAGCCAAAGCAAACCACTGGCCACAAAGGCCCATCAAAGCAAATGCCAAATCTAATGCATCCCAATGGCTGCAAAGGCCCAATGACGATTACCATGTCCAGTCTAATCGACATGGTCAATCAATGCAAGCTCCAATCAGGCAATCAAATGTGCCGCAAAGGCCCAGCAAAGAGCCAATCAGGCATGCTAAAGCACCCCAATGGCTCCGAAAACCTAGCAAAATCCAAGCAAAATCTATCACATGGCCACAAAGGCCTAGCAAAGAAAAAGCACAATCTGATGCCCACCAATGGCCGCAAAGGCACACTAAAGCTAAAACAAAAATGATGTGGATCCCAAAGCAAAAGGATGTAATCCATCTAACAAAAACATCCACAATGGCATCCAACGTTGCCCATCTCCTAGCTCCTCAATCTTCCCCTCCATCTCCTCCATCCTCTAGCATAAATCCTCCATCACATCTATCTCTATCTTCCACATCCAATCATCCATCTTCCTCGCAACATGTGCCAATGTTGATCCTGACAACATCCCCCTATCTTGATCACTTTCCATCCTTCCATCCAAACACTTTCTACCACCATCTTTCCCATCTCCCCCATCTAATCCATGACTTTTCATGATCCCCCCCGTCCTGCTACAGTTGTACCAACATCCAGGCACACAATCAGAAGAAATCAGTGAGGAAAGTCAGCAAAGATCAGTCAGCACATCTAAAACAACAAAGGGAAATCAATGACAAATCAGAGAAATCAGTAAAGTCAACAGGCAATCAGGCTTTAGCATCAACATATGCCTATCAGCTTAAAAACAGAAGCATATTTTGGAGAGGAGGTAAGCTTTAGTCGCAAAAGTTAAAAAAGCAAAGGCAAAATCATGAGTCTTTATGTGAAAACCCTTATGGGGAACATTCTGATTCCAAAACAGTAAAAATAAAGGGCGTATCTTCTAGTGAAAACTTGGCAATTCAAGCGCTAGAAGATGAAGCCTTGCCTCTTCCTCCTATCTGGGATAACAACACATGATAGTTCCCTATCAACATTGCAAAAACCAAGCTAAATCAACTTGGGTACAGAAGGATGTTTGTGGCTCATCTACATGGAGGTTAACCTGACAGAAAGTGAATCATGACCTTAAGTACCTTGCTCCGAGGAGTCAATTATCAAATGTGCATGGTCAAATGCACATGCCTAGGTGTGATCTTAAGCTTGTCATCCATCATCTAGCAATGGATCCCCATGACAAGCCGGCAACATCAGAAAATCAGCAATCCACATCAGAAAATCAGTGAAGAATCTCTCACAAGATCAACATCAAATCGCATGATAGCACCAAAATCAGCACAAAACTCAGCGCCACATCAGAGAGTTAGCAACAACATCAAAATATCTGTGAAAAATCAAAAACACCAGGGCCATCATCAAATCATAAGGGAACATCCAATCAAAGAATCAGCAACACCATCAGAATATCAGTGACAAATCAAAAGGTCACCATCTAATCAAGAGGAAGTGCCAAAACGGCGACATCAGCTGATCAGCAAGCACGACAGCATTAAATCAGAGCTTCAGCAACAAAATCAGAAGTATCAATGCATATCAGCACCGAATCAGCAACACATCCAAACAAAATCAGAAGTATCAATGCATATCAGCACAAGCGCAGCAACAAATCAGTAAGATCAGCACAAAATCAAGGAAAAAACACAAAAATCCATAAAAATTGGATAAATCAAAGGAGCAAATTATCAACAAAGCAAAAATCAAGAGAAAAACATTTGTCCTCTGGTGAAAACTTGGCAATTCAAGCGCCTTGGACAAGTACCATGGTGAAAACCTGGCAAACAGGCACCATGCATAGTGCCCCCCCCTAATTCCTTTCTGCAGTTAGGGGCTTCCTTTCTATCACCTCTTATCCAACATGTCCTCCATCCCCTTTTGTCTCTCACTTCCTTCATTTTCCATTGGATCTTGATGACAAAAATAGAGACTATCAGATGTACATGCTTTTGGGCACCTTCTTGGCATCCATTGCACCTTTCAGCTACATATCCTCTATCCAATCCTTTCATCCTAGCTTCCATCCTTCCTCATCCTCTTGTTGGCATATCTTCCGTCCAAGCATACACCATGCCTTTGAAACACATGAACTATCTTAAACAGGGGGCATCCTCTTCCTTGGTGACGTATTCCTTGGAGGCTATCCAAATCTGAATCTTCCATCTCCCAAAATCCTCAGTAATTTCTCTATCCAAATCCAAACCAACCACCATCCAATCCTTCCAGCACTCCTCTATCTTAATCCATCAGCAGTTCCTCCAGCATCCTCTATCTTGATCCACCAGCAAACCAACTCAGCGTCCCATATCCTTTATCAGAATCCAACATCCACCATCCATAGCAGAAAGCAGATTCACCATCTTTTGCACCAAAATCCAGAGCTCCAAATCCACAAGCATTATCATCTTCCAGCCCTTTGAGTTGTTTCCATCCCTTATCCAAAATTAGAAATCATCCTCTTTTTGGCACAACGTGTTGTCTTAAAGAAATCAAAACCTTGTCCTTGCATAACCTTATCATCTTGAGCAAGAGATTGGCTTGTATTGACAAGAATCCAGTTGACCGAAGATCATCAGTCTATCCTAGGTTGACGCAATCCTATCACTGATCCTCCATTGGGAAAACAGCAGCTTATTTTGTTGACACTTGGTAATCTTCCACCAGCTTTCTATCTTCCACTAGCTTTTCATCCTCCAAGCAGCTTTTCCATCCAAATCTTCTAGCAGTTTCATCCTCCCCATCCTCAGCATTTTCCTCCATCTTTCCAACACCTAGTATCTTCTCTTGTCATTGGTATCTAGCTATAGGCCAACCTCATTGTAATCCAATGCCATTCATCCCTATCCACACCTTGCTAGCAATCTTCCCAACCTATCCATCTCTTCTAGCTATCCAACATCCAAGATCAAGCTAACCGATGAAATCGCATCCTTCGTCTTGTAGCAAGCCTTGATCTCGATCCAATCATCATCATTGGGATATGTTCTTCCCAAATCCATGTCATTTTAGGACACATCATGCATCACCAGTCCATCTTGGCCTTCCAACCTAGCTGGGGCATCATCTTGCATATCTTTGAAGTTGTCAGCTTCACCCCTAGGTTCTTTGTACATCCTATCCAGTGTCTTGTACCTAAGTGTCAGTCGTGTCTCCACCTAAGCTCATTTGTACATTTGTGTCTTTAGGTCCCATCCTTTGTCTTAGTCCTTGTCCGTCCTACAGCAGCATTTGATCAAGAATATCTTGTCCCATTCCCAGCCTCAGAAATTTGTAGTCCCACTCAGGCCTTGTGCTTCAGCAACATCAATTGACGACTTATCCTTGCTCATCCTGATTATTCCTTGAACTTCAGCTTTTTGCCAGTGAACAACTACACTTATTCTCTCACCAACCCATGGGTCCTTGAGGATATATCGTTCCTCCTGTCTGACCTAATCTTCCATCCTGGTCCTTGAGGATATATCGTTCCTCCTGTCCGACCAATCTTCCCACCATCAATCAAACCTAATCTCTCTCCTTGGCAAAGGATGTCTTTTTGGAGTTATCATTTTGATCTTGGATTTTTTGTCCTTTGGGTCTTGTTAATCTTTTTGGCTTCTCTTTATCCCACCAGGGTCACCACGATTCATTATATCACGGTGTGCTGCGTGTGTGGATAATCTGGGGCAAGGTCTTTTGATCTTTCGCTTCTGCCTGTGAGTCAGTTGTGTGTTTGTGGTTCCTTCAGCATCGGTTCCGCCATGTCGCCTTTGTGCTTCATGTGTGATGTTGGGGCAACCCTGTGTGTTTGTTTAGCGTCATTCCTTGTCAGTCCTCTGCGACATTGTTGACAGGCCTCGTGATCCCAGTATCCTTGGCAGGTCTCTAACATAGCTATATTAAATCTAGGTTGTGCACTCCCGTTTGCACTTGGAGCTATCTGGTCCCTTGCATTTATCATATAGATTAATCTTGCATTTTTGCATACAGCTGCATCTTGCATCTTGCATTTCCATCTCATCTTGCATATCATCCATATTTGCTCTTAGAAGTGAGGTTATTTATCTCCCCTTTCTTCCTAGGCCCTTCCTTCCTCGTCCTGCTGGGCACACTCTATCCCAGGGCGTAATCCCTTTTTCTCTCTGTCCCACTGGGCACATCTTCCATGATTTTGTCCCACCGGGGCATGTTCCTCTTTCTTCTAGTCCACCCGGGCGTTACCCTCTTCTTCTGATTCTAGCCTCGGCATCTTATTTTCTTGTCTTTGACGCCATGCCACTTGCGGCATCGCATCAAAGAGGGGCAAAATGTAGACACCAAAAAATCCTTCGGAAAATAAATTATTTTTGTTTTCTGAAAATCCTTGATGACATCATCATTTATTAATTAATTAATTTATTTTTTATGGCATTAAATCCCTCTCTCTTAATTAAAAATCTTTAATTAACGAATCTAGCCTAAAAATGTCATTTGGACACTATCCCTAATTTATTAATTATTTAATTAATAAATTGACCAAAAAACTTCAAAAAAATAAATTAATTTATTTTTTTTCCCAAACTTGGCCAATTTCCTCTAGACCACTAACCTCTTCCAAAATCTTCTAATCCCTTCTTAAATTTGATTAAGAGGCTAATCCCATCTTTTCTAACCCTAATCCCAAGGTTAAATATTTAATTAAGGTTAAATATTTAATGTTCATATTTATTGAAAATATTTTAATAAATATTCCTAAAACTTAAGCTTTTGGAATGAATAACTTTTATTCCATGAAACTAAGGAGAAATCTAGACTCTTCTAGAATCTTCTCAAATCCACCCTCTTCACCCATCCTAATCCTTTTCTTTGTCCTAATCTAATCCTAATCCTACCCTTAAACCTTTGTGCAATCCTAACCAAGCTTAAGACTTTCCTAAACCAAAGCAAAGTCTTTCCTTCCAAATATCTCAACCACAAAGCATTTATTGCTTCCCCAAAGTCTTCAAAGCCTCTTAAAGCCCATTCATTGCTCTTACAAGCATTTATTTGGAGAGTTATGAGCTTGGAGCCCCCTTTGTTGACTCCTCTTTTCCCTTCCCTTCATCCACTCACCTTGTGACATGTGTCACCTCCTGATTGGCTGAGAACTAGCACAATCCATGTGCTTCCCTTTGAGTAAATCTTGGCCTCTCTTAAGGATTTCAATCTTGGCCATTCATTCCTCCTACCCCAAGCCTTAGAAATCCTATAAATACCCTCACTTCCTAAGGCAAATCATCTCTCAACTTTCAAACTCAATAGAAAAGTTATAATGCCATTTTCATTTTAGCATAAGCATAAGTTCATCATTTTAGATCATTTTCAAGCTTAAATCACATCTAAGTTAGCTTAAATGGATTAACATAGATTCATTTCTTGTTTTAATCTTAGTTCTTTCATTTAGCTTTGCATATTTGTGTGTTCTTGAGGCCTTTGAGGAAAAATAGGTTCCTCATACCTATTTTGTGTCATTTTAGGTCTTCATCAACCTCAAATCATCCTATTTTGCATGCTCCAAGTGCTTGAGTTTTCACACCCACATCCCTCTATATCTAAGCATATCAAACGGTGCATGGGCGCATCCGTTTTAGGCTTAAACTGAGGTGGCTTTGATTTTAGTTTGTTTACCTTTAAATTTGATTTGATTATATGCTATGACATTTGTTTATCTTTGGCTTTCAAAACAGGTTTAGGTGCACTCTCAAATCCTAGTCTACAATACCAAGAATAGTATAAACTGAGCTTGTGTTCGCCAACACATTTCTTTGTTAACTGAGTAGGAGAAAAGAACTAAATGACTAGTTTAGCTGACAAAAGTTGATGAGCTATAAAGTGTTATGATTACAAGGTTGAAGATAATGTTTGTTATGAAGATCAATTGTTAACATAATTTGAAGAAGATCTAAGGGATTGAAATAAAACATGTTACTGACACATCAACCGAGGAAAATTTAAACGGAAAAATCAACAAAGGTTATTAAGCAGAAAAATTCGATGGATGAAAAGAAAATAATTTACTTGTATGTTTAAGAGAATATGGTTTCATTATGAAACTTATGTTGGAAGAAGGAGACTGTAGAAATATTGCATGAACAAGCTTCATGCATGCTTGATAAAACTTGTTAAGGAGAACTAAACTGCAGAGATTACCGAGCATCAGAAAGCTATTACCAAGTGATAGTAAGTTACTGAATATTGATTGAAATAAAATTGATATATTGATCAAAATTTTTGAATGAGCTTAACATAGATCTGATAATCTGCAATTGAAGTTGTGTTGTAATCAAATCACCTACTGTTACATTTTAACTATTGTAAATAGATAAATCTCTTAATAGAGTGGACTAGAAAGTCTTGTAATGTCATTCATAGAGTGTACATTTGTTATCTTGTCAACCCCATAGTGAATGTTGGTTGGATGATAACGGTTGGTCTAAAATCCTCTAACAAGGTCACACCTCATAGTGTGCTTGTAACCTTTAATAGGGTTGAGTCTTCACCAACCTCACTACAAAAGAGTGAACAATTTTTGGGTTGCCGGTCCCAGGTGGTTTTTCCCTTTCCAGGGTTTCCATGTTAAATATCTTGTGTTATGTGTTGACTGTGATGATTATTTATTGTCATACTTTACATGTTTCATATTGGATTTGATTGGTAATTACTATATGTTATTAACTAGTAATCAGTAAAAGCACGAGTAGAATACTACTTTATGTTACCAAGCTGCAAAAGTTTTAGTAAATTGTTTTTTGGATATGCATTTTGTGATTGGGACTTTGGATAACTGAGTCACTCCCCTCTTAGTTATTCTAACAAAAAGATTAAGAAGTCAGATGAAGAGATCTTGGTTAGTGCTAATGCATTTCTAACTGAACCTAATGCTTTTCACAAGAATATACTAAAACTTTAAGAACTTAGGCAGCTAAGATTAGATTTAAGGAAACAGGAAGATACCTTAAGTGACAAAGTCACCAAGCTACAGACCGAGCTGCTTCCATAGCTAAAAATTATGGAAAGACATATTGAGAAGGTGAAAGACTTAGTAACTACCAAGTAGATTTCAGTTTTGGAGAATATTTTTGATATGCATTCACAAGTTAGACTAGAGAACATTTATCTTGACAACTTGAAAGAGGAATGGGAAAACCTCTTGGCTTCATTACAAAAAACCCACAAACACATTTTTAATAAGATGTAAGTACATATTTTTTTTGTATTGGCATTAATTTAAAAAAGGGGGAAAATCATGTATATGCCACTATGTACTTCATACCACCTAGAGAATGCACAAAGGGGGAGTTTTGAAGAATTTTGGAGAGTTTTTAAATGAATAGAGTCTATGTATATAGTTTTTATTCACATAGAGTTAGTAAAATTTTAGAGTTATTCAGAACATATACATAAGGTTTTGATATTAATGCTGAAGGGGGAGATTGATATCTCTATTTTGAGAATTAATCGATTGTAATTAGTATCAAATGAGTTCATTTGATAATCATAAGTTACTTAGTCGGTAAAGTTTGGAATAAGGAGAAAACAAGTCAGGCGGTTAAGAATAGAAAGCCTTCACACCGAGCAGATACAAGGTAGAACTTAAAGATATCAGAATAAAAGTTTAACTGAGCATGTTTACCTAGTGTTAGGGTTTACCGAGTACCGATTCAATGATCACCAATCATTCTACACACCAAGCATCATTTATTCACCAAACAATGAATGGAGTGATTACCGAGTTATTCAAGAAACAACATAGTAATCAAGAATGACACATAGCTCTATGCAAATGGTTTACATAGATCTATATATGATTTACCAAGATTGAGACATATTTAATATAGATGTAATCATTTAATTTTGTGATGATTCCTATGTAACAGTTTGATCTAGATTATTTTTGTACACCATTGATCTTAGGTTTTCTAAGATGTTGTAACCCTAATTAGGTTAAATTAGTTTGATATATAATTGTAGAAGATGTCATTTTAATCATGAATGATTTAAATGATCTCATGAAGTAGTAGCTACACACAGGACATCAAAAATTAGACAAGGGTTATATGACAGAGAAGTTAATCAGAGAGAATATTAGTTTATCAGAAACATACAAGGCTACCGAGTAGGATAGAAGGTGGTATTCATCACATTGAGGTGATATTCATTTGATATTTCATAGATCTGATTCAAAAAATCATAAGTTTTCATTTACAAATATTCTATTGTTATCAATTTAACCATTATAGAAGATTTAAATCTCTTAACAAAGTAGACTTAACCATCTTATGTAAATCCCCTAACCGAGTGCACAAATAATTTGTGTTGCTAAAATCCTTTAGCAAGGTAGATCTAGTTGATTTTTTTTACCCCTAAGAGAGTAAGATCATAAGAAGTGATTAACAATTAGAGCCTTAATCAACATACTTTATTTACTGCAATAGTGAAGAATTTGTGGGTGTCATCCCCACCATAGGTTTTACCTTCTAACAAGGGTTTCTGCATAACCAAAATATCTGAGTCATGAGTAGTTATTTTTATGTATGATTTATTGTTTTGTTTACATGCACTTTACATTTCAAGTTATATGAATGTATGTTACAAATAATGGACTCAATTGGTTAGTTAAGATGTACTATTGCACATTGCTTAGTGTTGAGGCTACTGATTCACCCCTCCCCTCTCACTACTTTATCTTTCTAATCCCAACAATGACATCTATTTAAAGTGACATGAGATTCCATATTGAGTCTAGAGCTTATTTCCAATAAAAGAGAATGTGCATGACAAGGCTATTTTCATTCACTACTGATCAAACCAGTTACAGATAGAACCGAGCTAAACTAGAGGCACTATCAAGTGTTAGGGTATTATTCTCCGAGATGAATAAGTTAGAGGATATGAAGAATTGAATTAAATATTGATCAGGACATGTATTTTGAGCTTAGCATAGATCTAAAATTCTAAAAATCTTAGTTTTATTTGAATCAGATCATTACAATATAAGTTTAAAACAATTGTTACAAAAAAATATCTTAACGGAGTGGAATTAACAATATTTTTGTATTTCAATATGACATTTAATGAATATTGATTGTTTTCTTGTTGACCCCATAGTGAATTCTAGTCAAGGGAGAAATGCTAGTGATAAATCCTCTAACCAAGTCACACCTTGTAGCGTATTTTGTAACCTTTAATAGGGTTGGCTCCTAACTGAGCTCACTTCAGAAGAGTGAATTATTTTGGGTTACCTGTGTCAGGAGGTTAATCCCTTAGTAGGGTTTCCATGTTCAATGTTTTTGTTATGTATATTTGATATGATTGGAATTTTTATTTACTTTACACATTTCATATCTGGAGTGATCAGTTAACACATTATTGAATTGACTGTCAATTGGTAGGTGAAGAGAAAGTTATTGTTGATAGCTTACCGACATGATAATTTGATTGAAAAGTTTGGATATATTCATCAGGGAGATTTGGGACTATAGGATAATTATACTTAACTGATTCACCCCACCTCTCAGCTATCTAACAAGTGGCTTGGTGTTACCTTTTCAACTTTACCTTGATAAATTTTCTCCAATGCATTGATCTTATTACTATGAGCATTAGTTTATCTCATAATCCTTCTAATGTGTGGGATAAATGTACCATCCTAAAAGGATATCATCCATAATTTAATACTCATTTAGGCCCTATTTTGGTTATTTCATGTTTTTTATGCTTGATAAAACTACCTATTTCTTCTCAATTTAGTATCTTCCCTATATTATTGGCTTCCCATTAAAATTTGATTTCTTTCTCCTATAAACAAAACACCTAGGGCACTTTTTCCCTTGACGATTAAGCCCAAATTTAAACCTCAACCTTATTATATTTCTTCAATGGAAAATTAGATCCCATGGTTAGCTTGGCTCACTTTTGAATCCCAAAATGTGTGATGAGCTATATAAACACCCCATTTCTCCTCAATTGGTATCTATCTATAATCTATCATTGAGAACCAAGATTACAAAAAAAAATCAGAAATTAAGTGAATTCAACATTTAGATTCCAAGGATCATTCAATTCCATAATTAAATTCATTAATGGGATGGAAAATGAAGTGAGAGAAGAGCAGGTGAAAGGAGCGTAGGTAGTGCTTTTAGCAAAAGGAGCACAGGATGTGTATTCAGCAAAAGGACCACAAAGATTTCTTCATGGGAAGCCATCTCAGCAAAATAAGTTTTTCAAGTGAAGCTGAGGTTGGGAGCAAGATAAAAAGGGGAAATTTTATGCTTTTGTGGGGAGGTAAGGGTTTTGATCTAGGGCTCCTCAATTTGGTAATTAGGGTGGTAATATTCAAGGCTCCAATTGGGGATTTCATAAATGGAACAATTATTCTAAGGGTTTTTTGCATTTTTCCAAACCCTCGACTGATGCTTATCACACTAGGATTCATCCTTATTTTGATATTTGTTAATGACCTCTTCTTCCAACCCCTATTCATGCCTCTGATGGTTCCTTGATTCAATATTTTGATCCTAATTTACCATCCTTTGTCTCTTGGCATAATTTTGTGCCTCTTCGATCCCCTAAATTTGTCAACCCGCTGAATAATATTCCCCTCCAAAACCCTCATGTTCATTCTTCGCATCCATCATTTTTTTCTATGCTAAATAATATCCCTATTTGGAATAATTAAGGTATGGTTGTTGGAAATTTGGTGGAGTTGATTACATAGATGCTTTCATTATGGCAACATATGATCTACATGAAGATCACACAGGTTAGAGAGCTAGTATGACAGAGCACAATGCAAAATTGTCTAAGTATGAGACAATGTTTTTACCAGTGAACTTGGAGATAGTTTTTGTTTGAGATGTTGATTGAAGTAAGTTCAATACTTGCACACTTGAACATAGACTCTATGATGGCTATTGAAGACTCATATCAGAGTGCAAGTTAGTACGACATGTACGGAAGAAGTTATGATAGTTTTACTAAAGATAGTGTGAAGCTGACAGGATAGAATATGAAGACAAAATTGCTAAAGAGTTAAGGGATTATTTTGTTTATCAAAATAATGACTTAAAAATATAAAGGGATGACATCCTAGATGTTAACACTTAGATAAAGTTATTTGTAATACGATAGCCAACTAGAAAGTTATTAATCCTAATAACTTGTATAAATGTAATTGTAATGATGTAATGATGAAGTGATATGATGCGAGATATATGATGCATATGTAATAGCGATAGTGAAAGAGAAGTGAAGAGTTATTGATGCAAGAAGTATAAGGTTATGTACCTTAACCTTCTTTTGTAATCAGTGTATATTGTACATTACTTGTTTGGGTAGTGGGCTCATCTGGTAATCACATTTTGTACTGCCAACTCCTAACAGGGTTGAGGCTTCTAACAAGGCCTCTAGTCCCTTAATTAGGACTGAGACACTATATGCATGTAATAGATGTTAGAGTAGTCTTATGTTAGCTAATAATTAAATCATTTAATCATTAGTTTATCATACTCTAGGCTTAAGTTTCACTTAGGCGCTTTATAATTCTTTAGGGTTTTAGCCTTTAGGGTTTCGTGTTTCCTTTTATAAGGATTCACTTCTTTCATTTCAATAAGGAGATTGTATTGTAATTTCATTTTGTTAATAGAAGCTTTTTCTATCACAATGATTTTCCTGTCTCTGGCCTTTTGGCCGCCATAGCTTCTTCCTTCTCTTCTATCTTCATTCTTGTAGCAGTCTTTGCATGCAGGTGTTCTTGGGATGATTTGCGTTTGTCAAATCTAACATGGTATCAGAGCCATCTTGCTGCTCGCTGTTTGAGTTTTATTGAAGCAGGAGGTTTTTCAAGGGTTTCAGAAGTTTTTTTTGTGGATCTGGGGGGGAGCCAAAATTTGGCTCACCTTGGGAAAAAACGGACACCACCATTGTGTCCGGAAGGCCCAAGAACCCCTAAATCCATATAAAACTTGTCCATTTTGGACACCGGGGCTCTGGAGAATTTTTTCGGCCTCCTAGGGCCGTACGGCTCGAAAATCGAAGAAAAAAAATTTAAAAAAAATCATTTTTTAATGATTTTTTGCGTTATTTTTAACGCAGCCAATGCAAATGTTTGGGCCGCCGCCGCGCCACCCCGGTGCCACCTGCGCTCGGCCTCAGCGCCACGGCGCCACCCGCGCCCGGCCTCAGCGCCACCACGCCGCCACCGGGCATTCCCCGTCGCCGACGCTCCGCCGGGCCGCCCCCTCTGCGCCGCTCAGCCTCCGTTCGCCACCCCCCGCGCTGCCCGGGACAGCTTTAGCCCTACGGGTGGTCACATGGGTGACCGGGGGCTCCGTCCCAGCCCCCTGCGGGGTCACATGGCGCCCAGGGGCCCAGTTTCTTAGCCCCAAGGGCTTAGTTTTTTGCCTTTTGGGGCCCTTTTGACCTACCTGGACGTTTTTCGCTCTATCTTGAGCATCCGGGGGTCTTTTTCTGACTTCCATATATCGTCGGAAAGCTCTTTCCGAGCACTTTTTGATGGTAGAGGTTAGGGTTTTTGGTTCCACCGTTTCAATAGTATTTTTTTCTGTTGAAGTCTGATATCTTTTTTTGCCTTCCGGGAGTCATATCTGGCTCTTTCGGACTCCTTTTTTGGCAAACGAGATATCGTCGGAAAGCTGATTCTGTGTACTATTCAGTGGCAGAGGTATTTCTTTCAGATTCTACTCCAGGTTTTCACTCCTCTGAGTTATACAGTTTATGCCCTCTGGTGGTGTGCTTGGTTCTACAGGTCCGGGGATCTCTTCTTCTGGTTTTTTAGTGCACTCTTCTTTCTAACTTTTGAGCTTGCATGCTCTTTCTGATGTATCTTTGTTCTGTAAACACACTAAGATAAAGTGCCCTCTTCTACATTTCTAGGATCTTTTTCACCTGGTTCAGTTTTAGTATTCGCACTCAGTTATAAAGTGCCATGGGGGGATTCTGATGCATTTGCCACTATAGGCGCATCCACTCTTGTCAAGTGAGCATACCTTCCATGACATTAGCCCATGTAGACTGTGTCTATGACACCGCCCTTTATCCTATGTGTGTGCTTCTGTTGCACTGTTGGTGTTCCTGGTTCTTCTTCTGCAGCTGTTTCTGGTACTGCATTTTAGTGTTCCTGTCACCTCTCCCAGTTCAGCATTATGGGGGGGTTCACCTGTTGGTTCTATTGCTTCCTGGTTCGATTGATCAGCTCTTCAGACACTTGTCTTCTCTACCTGGTCATGCACTTCAGTGGGGGTTCCAGCAGTATCTTCTGACAGAGTTTTCAGACATGCTTCAGAGGAGTTTCTTGCTCTCTTCTTGCTCCTTTCTCTGGGACATCTTTTGCTTTATGTTTGGGTACCTGATCAGGCCTAGTTGCCGGGACCCATCTTTCCTGCTTTCTGCAGTAGTTTAGCTTTTTTTGCTTCTCCCTAAGTTACACTTAAGGGGGGGTGTTAGAGTAGTCTTATGTTAGCTAATAATTAAATCATTTAATTATTAGTTTATCATACTCTAGGCTTAAGTTTCACTTAGGCGCTTTATAATTCTTTAGGGTTTTAGCCTTTAGGGTTTCGTGTTTCCTTTTATAAGGATTCACTTCTTTCATTTCAATAAGGATATTGTATTGTAATTTCATTTTGTTAATAGAAGCTTTTTCTATCACAATGATTTTCCTGTCTCTGGCCTTTTGGCCGCCATAGCTTCTTCCTTCTCTTCTGTCTTCATTCTTGTAGCAGTCTTTGCATGCAGGTGTTCTTGGGATGATTTGCGTATGTCAAATCTAACAATAGACTCCTAACAAGTCAACATCCTTAACAAGATACTTTTAATTAGTGGATCTTTGTGGGTACCATCCCCACAGGGGTTTTCCCTTGGCCAGGGTTTCCTCGAGAACAAATAATGTGTTATGAGTTCTTTAATTTTATTTCTATGCATGTTGTTTAGCTTCTTATGTTATGCATGTGTTAAGATAATCTGTTATATCCATAATTGGGAAAAAGTTAAAGTTTGTAGAATATTGATTCACCCCCCACTCTTAGTATTCCCTATTTTTAACAATTAGTATTAGATATTAGTTACTCAGAAAAGAATCATTCAAGAAAAGTCTAGCAGCTTGAGTAAGATCTCTATGGATATGGATCAACTACAGAAGAATCTTGAAGAAGCTCTTGAATAGATTGACTTGCTTACTATTGAAAAAGACACTTTGAAAAGAAAATATGATGATGCAAAGAACCTCATTGAGAAACTAAAAAACAAGTTGGAAGATCTGAGATCTGAAAAGGAATCTGAAGTTTTTATTGAAGATTGTGATGACAATTTAAAAAAAGAAAATGAGATCCTTAAGCATGAACTAAAAATAGAAAATCTAAAGCTTAGCTTGAAAGATGGAAATGGAAAGAATGAAGCAAATCTAAAATCTGAGAATGAAAATCTAAAGACTAAAAATGAAGGACTAAAATCTAAACTTGGTAAAGCAACATCTGAACTTTAGAAAGTCAATTTATAGTATGCTGAACTTGAGAAATACAATAAGATTGTGAAAGGTGAAATGGCTCAATCCAAACAACAACTTGAAAGGCTATATTCAACTAGTGAGAAGATTGATGAACAAATATCTTATCAAAAACCATTCTATGATAAGACTGGTCTTGGATTCAACACTTTTAAAGAAAATGAAGAAATTAAGGAACCAAATTTGAAAATATCTAAAAGCATAGATGAGAAGAAGTTTGATGAGATTAACAAGTCTGAAGATACACCTAAAAAGGAAGAATCACCTAAGCAAGAGGAATCACCTAAAGGTATGCAAAGAGAATTCAAAGGTAGATGTTTTGCTTGTAATACTATTGGTCATATGAAGAGAGATTGCACAGGTAAGCAATTTAAACCTCTTAATGGTTATTGTTATAATTTTCATGGTTTTGGACATAGAGCTATTGAATGTAGGAAACCTAAATTTAGTGAGAATAATGATGGTAGTAGAATGTTTAGGAATACTAACAATGCAGATAAGAAATCTAGTGAAGATATGAACAGAAGAAATGGAGTAATATGTTATAGATGCAACAAGGTTGGTCACATTGCTAGAAACTACAGATCACAAATCAATTAACCTGGACCAAAATATGGAAACAATGGAATTGTTTGTCAGATATGAAACAAGATTGGAAATATAGAAAGGTTTTGCACAATGAACAATAGAGTTTTTCATCCTAATCCTAATCCTAGAAATCATGCAAGAAGAAATGAAGATGTAATTAATAGTCAGAAAGGATGCTATAGTAATTCAGATGAAGTGAAGTTTATCAAAAGCACAGATCAAGGAGACATATTCAACATTGAAGGTAATCAGGAAGGTGAAGCATTAAAAGGTAAGAATGAATCTTTACCTGACCCATTTCAAAGTACTTAATTTATGAAAATTATAGTAGAATAGGAACTTAGATTAGTGTAGAAGTAGATATATGATGAACTGAGTCTTGCATAGTTAACACAAGGTAGTATAGGATGATCTAATGCTATGGTTAAGAGTGAAAAGAAAAATATTATGTTTTGCGAGGTCGCAAGAATTTTTAAGTTTTACAGGTTAGCAAAAATAACCTTTTTGAAAGAAGTGGCAAAACAATTGAATGCGATGTCAGATCTAAGTAAGATTGAATGAATAAAAGGTCATGATTAGTATTATTTGATCATCAAAGAAAATTAAAGTGTTAAGGAGATCAAAGAGAAATGATTGGAAGCATTTTGCAAGGATTTGGAGAAGAAGTTTGTGCCGAATCTATGCAAGCCCTAAAATCATGAAATCAAGGTATTTTACTTGACAGATCTTTAAATCAATGAAGGAATTAAAAGAAATCATGGATGTTTCTTTAATTCACAATGTCAGACATAAAAATAGACCTAAGTTGAAAAGGGAACTAGTAGAGCCCTTGAAAGATGATCCTAGGTTAGCTTTATCATCCATACCAGATGGAGTTTTACATCTAGAGATGTTAGAAGTTATCTTGGATGCAAACTAGATACTGTCAATGATAGTCATTTCACCAAGTAATATCAAAAGATCTACAATCAGGATATGACATTGAAAGAAGGATTTGAACATTTGAAAGATAATGAAATCATTAAGTATGCATTACAGTATGAATTTGACAATGAAGAATGTACTAAGATAATCTTAAGCAGAATTCATAATGGGAAGTTTTGGTTAGGAGATAGAGTGATAGATATCACAGCTGCATGAAGTCACTAGACTATCTAAAATTGGAGCCATTCCTTTAAATGAGAAGAACATGAGGAAAATAGTCATAGACAACACAAATTCATCCTATAATGGTAGAGGAATTGTGATTAGTAAGATTCAACAAGATGATGTCAAATACTTATGCAAGATCCTAACCACT